>JAXBDA010005613.1:0-23771 GCA_036023075.1 Gaultheria prostrata
TATTTATAGGCTAAACAAGATAATAAGAACAAATACAAGATAGGCTCTTATTTATGAGCGAATCACAAATACAATCACGTAAGTAGAAAAAGTCTCAGCCTGATATTTGAACAGTAGCCCACGTTTTGTTAAGGGCTGCTGAGAGCCAAGTTGCTCAAGTTTAACTTTTCTTCACAGGGTACTCATGATCAAATAATTACTCTCCATATGAACACCAAATCTCAATAGCCTCTGCCCATCCAGATCCTGCAACAAGCCAACAACCCAAACAAGAACTGCAACCTTATCCTAAGGCATATGTGACATAGCCAAAACATCCACCAACAAAGCCAGCACTAGCACCATCACTTTCAGTATACCAACTCTACCAGATATTACTGCAATATACTCCCTCCGTCCCCATTTTATGGTCCCTTTTGGGGATTCCAACTAAATAAGGAAACACAATTATTACACTTTCAAAATCTACTTTTCTCATTTTACCCTTCAATTATTACATTTTCTTACTTTTTTAGTAGCATAATTTCAAAAGGAGGGGTAAAAGAGAGAATTTATTACCTATTGCCCATTTAGTTTTGAAATGGGACAATTTTTTTGGGACAGCAAAAAGTGCAAACTGGGACCATAAAATGGGGACGGAGTATATTCTTGTATTCTGTGAAGCCTAATTGAGTCTTAGTTTGGTAGTACTTCTCAAAACCGTGTAATCCATACACTTTGTCTATTTGATACATAATTACATATTAAAACCGGTGTGAGCCATGTTGGTTGAATTCGCAACATATTCATAGGGTAAAATTCATAAACGAAAAAAAAAATCCATTTAAGATGAGAAAAAAACCTTAATTAACATTAACGTTAACCAAAAAATGTATTTTTTCCTAACAAAAATATACACCACACGCACATCACAAAAATGGAGCTGAAGTTGGTGACACACATGAAAATCACAAGAAGGATCTTCAGTGAAGAAGATCTATACTTCTACAAAATCTCAACAGAAGACCTTTTTTGATTCCGGTCTATAGTTTCGTGCGTTTAGGCATCACGAAATAAATTACCAAAGGATGCCTCTTATATAAATAATATTCCCAAAGCTGTATGTGTATTCAGAGATTTGTCTTCGTTTTAGTGACGCACCTCGTCAATGAGAGCATAGTCACAAATTCCTCCACGGCAGAAGGGTGTATGCATGACTGCATGCCCTCCTGTCACCCAACCAAAAAATTACTATGATACTGATAAGGCATCATACTCATTCAGTTTGAAAGGAAAAAAGCTAAGTCATCAGATTAACAGGTTCATCATGAAGGATTCGGAGTGGTGTTGTGCCTCACCGTGTGCTGTGAGTCTGTGACTGCAAAGTGCAAATCATCGAGCCTGGGGAGGACCCAATTCGCACTCACAGCACAGTGCTGTAACCTAGCACGAACCTTTTCTTGAATGTTGAAACAAGCAGCAAGGGTAAGAGCATCTCCAACCACATTCTTCAATTTAAAGAACCAAAATAATATTTTTTATTAAAAATGTGACTTTGAAGAATGCCACTATTTACTCTAACTCCAACCCAATTTTTTATTTTTCCCTTCAAAGCTTTCCCTCCAGAAAAATTCAAATTTTATGCTACAATTTTTTTGTTTTCGAATATATTGGATATTGGTTTCATTTTAAAGGTATTTTTAATATCTTTTTATTGGTACCATTTTTATGAAATTTTGATCAAGAATTTAAAAGATAAGCACATTTTAGATAAAATAAATAGTGCAAAACTCATTTGAAGAATGTTCTTCATTTTTGAAATGGTTCTTCATATATGAAAAACCAAAATTGATTCTCCAAAATGAAGGAGAAAAATGAAGATTGGTTGAAGCCTTTTTATTCTTCAAAATGAAGAAATGAAGGTATGGTTGGAGATGCTCTAAGAAAGGCAATATGCAGATAAGGCTAACTGTCAATATGAGAGAAAGGACTAAGGAATTTCAATCTTTACGTGTAAAGAAAAGGACATTGAGAACTCATCAAAAAGGGCAATCTCGATTCTCGAGTGTCAACAGGGAGCTATAATTCGAATTTTAGCACTTCTGAATTTGTCCCAAAGAAAACTCATCCATTTTGCATTATTGCAACGAGTGATGAAAGCAGGAAACTCGAAACTGATTGAACACATGTCCACAAGGGGCTAATATGGTAATTGGAAAGATTAGAAAATTTTCACGGCACATGCCTTCAAGCACACGATGCAGTCTTGTGAAATACCCAACGAAAAAAGCAAACTAGTTTGGGAGAAATTTTCTATACCATCTTACTTTGGAAATTCGACCCAATTGACGGCCGAAAATGGTTATATGAACATGAGTTCTCAGTCAATTGGTGTATGAAATACACATCCGTCCCCATTTGTTAGTGCATTTCCATTATCATGGACATTGTCTATATTTTCTAAGTTTTTGGCTTGAGATGACTACGAAAACTTTGTCAACAAAAACTGGTAGACATCTTTTAAATGCTAGAAAAGATCTTGAAATCTTACCACCCAGAAACAATATATGTTGACCCGATACAGATTTTTTGGTGAATGACTAGGGCGTACAATTTAGAATAACACCAGAATCAAAGATTTAACTAGATTGAGATGATTCTGATGCAAGCAAGCTCGGTAAATAAGGGGATTTTAATCTGAGACTCATCGAGTCATCGCCATCATTGTGCGGTGATCTGACCCTCATCTCTCTCTTATTCCAAGTTTTATCCAATTAATTCGAGGTTGATTATACAGTAATTTGAGCCTCATCTCTCTGTTATTCCAAGCTCTATCCAATTCCAGGTTAGTGTTCTGATAACTTGAGTGTGAAAGTACTGTTTTTTTGAGTCTTTCGTAGATTTGCTTTCTGAACACAAACAAAAATGTTCGTTGAGGAAGGAAAAAAAAAAAAACACAAGCAAAAGAATTTGGAGTTTCGTGCTTTACAGGCATCCCTCTACTAAATTAATAGCAGAAAGTTGAGTTTTCGGGTGAAATTCAATAGGTTGGGTCTCAAAAATTGGATGGTAGAATGTTAACATGTCCACAAAACTGTTGGGACTATTTCTTGCTTTCTATCTTCCAGATGTTGTACCTTCCACGTGGTTTGTCCACAAATACTCCCACGCTCCTCAAACTCGACAATTCTGCAAACATCGAAGTTTCTAGCATTTACCGAACCTGATAACGGCACTTCACATAAACAAAGCATCACCAGAAACCAAAAAATGCCTCGAACACAAATGTGTCCGAAACTGTTTGATTTACGTGCATTGTGCGGGACCCACTTACATGGTGACTATTCAAATTAAAGACGAAACCCCACAGCACTAGCCGCTAGCCCATAATCCGCTTTCCCGGCCTTTTCCTCTTTACTATATTTCCATATGGAATGATGGAAGGGGAGACCCTACATTATACCAGCATCTCTTTCGGCTTCTTTTCAGGCTGATCCTCTTTCTAAAGCGGAGTTAGGTACCAGTACAAAGAAAGAACACAAGCTAGGCCTAATACAAGGCCCCATATAGATTCAGCTTAGGGGTTTATGAGAGATTGATTGATGGACCTAAGCTAAACTTATAAGATTGAACCTAAACCAAACACTTCCCAGCCCATATGTGTCTAGACTCTGGAGTCTGGATATCTCGTTCGTAGCACTGCTCCCAAGAACCATTTTAAGGTACCTTGCTATTACCAACAAGATCACATTTTGGATTGTGTTACTATTTCTGCTGCATTCATTAGATCAGCCAACTGATGTCTTGGTGGGATCATTTCTTTGCAACTCTCTATTCTTTGCTTCCGACCAACTTTGGTATGGTGGTAAAGTACAGTACTGTATTTGTAATAGGTTAATTGTTTGTCAATGAAACAAATAGCAAAAAAAGGCACAAGTATGTGAAACCACAATTTTCACTACAGTTAACAAATGGTTTATCATATTTTGTTAAAGCTTCAATAAACACAAGCAAAGAAACTCTTGCGTGGTTGTATCATCAAATAACTCATAGTCATAGAGTAATAAAACATGGTAATAACAAAAGAAACTTCAGGTAAAGTGCAGGAAAGTGTTGTACTAGAATAAAACATCCAATATTACCTTCATTCCCTTTAATATTGGTGTTGCCACAGAATTCCAGCACTAGCATCCGTGTCAGGTGAAACTAGGCTCTCAATATAGGGATAAACACTAAACAGGAAATCCTCATGAATCTTTGGATAACTAACTGTTCCATCTTTAGGATTGTACCGAACCAAACGCGTCCTAACCTCCATTAAAATGTCACCATTCTTCAAAATGCACTTTGGTGTGAAAGCTCATCATATAATTGATGTGTATCATCATGAATTGCAATCAACTTGGTCCAAGACTCTCTTATACTATATTCCTTCATCACCCATAGATCAGCACCAAATCCGTAATACTTGCAGAGCATACAGAGGCATCCACCTAAAACATCCATTGTCAAATAAAAGTGACCATCTCCATAATCAGGTTGTGAAACCTCCCCATATGTCTCTTTAACCAAATCAAGAGACAAAATAATCACCTTGTCCTCGACAATTGCAGTCCAATGGAGCGCCCCACTAGCAAATTTCCCTGAACCAATCAGATCATATGGAGTCTCCAATCCTCCTCCAAGAATTAGTCCTCAACGTATACACTTCCACCATGCTCAACGCGTGTACCTCCACCACTCTATGTTGACAAAATGGAATATGAGAAATTAATACCACCTTGTAATCATCAACAAGCTCGTCATAACCAAACCCGTATACTGGGTTTCTTTCTGTTGCCCACGTATAACGGGCATTTATCGAGCAACGTGCCAATACTGGGCAATTTCCTCAATTTCCTCGTAGATGGGTTCCATAGAAATACAGTTCTGTTTTGAAAAGCAATGCAGACCAACCCGTTGCAGGAACCAATGTTTTAAAAACCGACCGGACCGGCCGGTTCAACCGGTTTGCCCGTCGACCGGACCTTGTTCCGGTTCGGATGACTCCAGAAACCGTTCATTTTTTCAGAGCCGGTCTATTTTATAAAAACCGGTGAGCAATCACGGTTGAACCGGCCGCTCGGTCAACCCGGCTACGGGTCAGTCGGACCGGACCGGTCAGTAAAACTTTGAACTCCATCTTTTGCTGCTGCATTTTAACGCTAAAGGTTGACTTCCCTACGACAGCTGTCACGTGGGCAGCCACTCAAGCTTTCAAAACGCACAGTTAGCAAGGAAATGCTCTCTTCTTACCTTTTATAAATGTTGTACTCTTTCGAAATCTCACATTTCAGCCGATGTGGGACAAACCCCACTTACAGATTTCCATCTTCCTCATTGCCACCACCAGCTAGTGCTACCACCCGTCACCACCATCAGCCATCGCCGATCACCAAAGTTGCAGCACCGTCCGACACCACCGCCATCCAAGCAAACTGTGAAAATTAGATTTCCGCTCTATATATCTATTTCGGTATGTAAAAGTCGAAATACGTCATATTTTTCGACAAGCTAAAGTTGCAAAAAATGATATATTTGGACATTAGCTTGTCGAAACTTATGTTGTCAAATTAAAAAATTTCCCAAGCATCTACTTTGGTATCCAAACGTCGAAGTAATGTATGAATTTCGATATTAATTTATCGAAAATCGTAATTAATTTCGACATTAGCTTGTCGAAACGTATGCTATAAAAATATGAAATTTTCGAAGTATCTACTTCGGTATCCAAATGTCGAATATGTACACATATTTCGGTGTGTGAATGTCGAAATATAGTCGTTTTTCAGGGCGTGAATGTCGAAATTCTGAATCGTTTTTTCCAGTCGATCGAGTTTTTAGTATTCAAATGGATTCCTTTCCTATTCATGAGATTTTGACTCCACAGAAGGAACATGTCCATCACAGAGGTGGAAAATGTGGCGGTGGTAGGTCAAAGAGGTGGAAAAGGCATCTGGTTCGATGGGCGATGGCGTTGGTTTGATTTACAGGGGAACATGAAAGAAGAAAAAAGGGGAACAGGGAAGAAAAAGAAGGGGCTACTCAAGGTGTTGATTTTTTTAGGGGCATTTCAGTCTTTAGCCAATAATGTAATGTGTGAAGTTTTTAATGAGTTATATGGAGTAAATAATGGGTTGCTATTAGAATCACCCTTACTTTATATTTATAAAAGATATATAAAATTAAATATGTTTCAAATTTATATGTTATTCGCTAGATCTTAATTATTTCTATCATAACAAATTTTTAAAATTATGCTAGTGAACAACATTATAGATTAAGAAATATAAACAATTTTAAAATGATACATATACACGAAAAATAGACAATAAATATCAGTTGCCTCCATGGACTTATTTGTGTCACTTATTGCACTTTTTATTTTATATATGCTTTATCTTCTTAACATTTACTAGCGTCGCGTCAAACTTTTTAAGTTTAATAATTCGTGTTTCGACAAGAGACAATTCAAAAAATGTGAAAAGTTCAATTAGACGCACAAATAAGTTAACTTAAAAAGGAACGGCACCTCAATCTATTAGTCATAGCTTTAACTACCTACTAGGGTAAAATCAGAGAAAACCCCCCTCAATCTATCACCCCGGTATCACTAACACTAGGTTTGGCCTAATAAGTCGTTTGACTGATGTTTTTTACTTTATTTGTTTTTCTTTTCCCGGTAATTAGTTTTACGAAAAGTTTTTATGTATTATTGGTTTTTCTCAACAAAAGGAAATAGAAAAATAAAAATTTACTACGATTAAAACTGTCATTTTTTCGAATAAAGACAAAAATAAGTCAAAAATTTCTGTCTTTTAGTCTTTATTAAAACAATAAGTTTTGATCATATTTTTTACTTTTCCGATAACATTCATTCGCTTCTAATTTTTGCCTGCAAGTTAGGAACAGCACAATAGGTTCTTCTAATTGTTGAAGTTTGATACTCACATTAGCTCACTTTTAAGAAGATGACGATTAGTTATTGGATCTTTATTGAAGTTCTTGTTTGTGTTTGGGTTTGATTATGGAAATTTTTACTCAAATAACATGTCTCAACGAAGTCGTTGTAATTAGTGAGGTTAGAAGTTCAATCAAATAGTAGTACATAGTAACATATGGTGCCTCTGTTACCACTCCACCTGACTAAAAGCAAATGGTATAGTTAGGGGTGAGCAGAAAATCCGTCAAACCGCGAACCCAGTCCAAGCCGATCCAAACCGAATGGTATGGTTTGGTTTTTAGTAGCATGGTTTGGTCTTGGTTTAAAAAAAAACTAGGAACTGTATTCAATAGTTTGGGATGTGGATTTATGTTAACGGTTCTGATTCTAAACCTATCCGATCCGTTAATATATGCATGTATTATTTTGATATACACCAAATAAACAGGGAAGCCATAGTCAACTAACTTCCTAATTTAATATATTCAACCGTCCCAAGTATTCAGTATTCCTTTTCTGTCAAGATTTTATTTATAAACTTCTTTATATCTTATGGATCTGCTCGCCGAGCTTCGTATCTATCATAGGGTTTCCGCATTCCTATAATTCCAATACACCAAAAGAACATTGGCTTAGTAATAGTTGTAACCACCCGTATTTTCGGCCAATTTTAAATTCGAATATTTATTTCAATAAAGTAATTTTCTTTATTTTATTTTCTATTTTCCTCTAAAATGTTATGTTTAATTATCTATTTAGTTATTTATTTCACGTAGTTTAGTCGCGGGACTACATGTGTGTGTCGAGGGCTACCCGTTTCACCACCCGTGACCCCGTGCTATCTCCCAACCACCTCATTCATTGCCAAAGTACGTAGCCGACCACCCTTTTTTACCAAAGGCCACCCACCTTTATACTTGGGGTCAACCTAGTACACTTTTGGTTGTGATAAGTTAATGAGGAGAGAGAGAGAGAGATGGACGGTTGGGGAGTGAGGAGGGGGGAGTACTTGCTCCCCAAGGTTTCACTTCCTTGCATGTGCAAAATTCATGCACATGCTAAACCTACAAACCTTAAAAACAAAAAAACAAAAAAAAAAAAAACCCAGTTCTTGATCTAAAAAATCTGAGCCTAAAAAATTTAATGAGTGCATAAATAGGTGGACAAATGTATAGGGTGGGTCATTAAGCGATAAGCTAATGACCCAATTTATCTCATCCATTGGAGTTAATTTTTGTAGATTTACTAGCTAAAATTTTAGCTATTCATACTATTGAGTGTTTTATGCTCTAAAAAGATGGGAACTCTGACATTTGGGAGTAGATTACCTGTAATTCTTATATCAATTTTGAATTTTTCTTGAATTATTGGGTAGTCTCAACAAGAAAATTTTAAAGGTAAGAACCTTTTTTTTTTCAAAATCTCAAGAACTCACTAAAAAACAAAAATTATTTAAAACTGGCAAACTTTTTAAAATAATTTTCTTTGATGTAGTCACTTTTATTTTGTCATTTGCATTTTACTAAGTGTCCTTAGTCATGATGTAATAGGTGTCTTTTATCTTGTACTCCCTCCGTCCCTTTTTAATTGTGTTAATTTGTAATTCCAATTTATTTTTTCTCACATCAATTTTTACAACTTTTACATCAATTTTCCACTACTTACCTTTATCAATATAATAATACCCACTAACTTTTCAAAAAGAAATCTACTTTTAAGGCAAAAGAGGAAATGTACCCACTAACTTTTCAAAACATACACTTATTAAGGACAACCAAAAATGAAAAGTTAAACACTATAAAAGATACGGAGGGAGTAGCTTTTATCATTTTAAATTACAAATTCCCAAAGAATTTATTGCTTTGCATCCCATTTTGAGAGTTTCATTCTCTACATTTCTCAATAGAATATTCCGTTGCACCACTTTTTAAAATAACTGTCTTTGTATCTCTCGTTATAGGCTGCTTGCATCTCCACCTGCTTCGCTACGACTTGGGAAAATTGCCGAGTCAAATCGCCATTACCGGTTCCTAGCTACCTCGCCCAACCCTCACCATTTCCTCCCTTTGCTACAGTGACTTGCCAGCACCAGCACCTAATCCATCTCCCTCCTCGCCTTCACAGCAACCAAATCCGTGCGTCGTCTTCTTCTTCTTCTATGATCTGGGTTCCAATTTTCGGGCTGCAATTTTCTGTTTTAAGTTCTAGGGTTTTTGGGATAAAAGTGGTGCTCTTTTGGGTGAGTTTCAACGGAGAAGAAGAGGGGGGGAATCTATTCAATTCAACCAATCTGTGATCTGGGTGTCCTATTTTTAGGCTGCAAATTTCTGATCAAGGAAATTGGGTTTGGGGAATAAAAAAGGTTTTGTCCAATTTGCCCAGTCTTGTCATCATAGAGTGGGTTTGCAGAGTTTTTCGGCTAAGTACTCCTCGTTTGAGAACTAATTGGCGAACTACTCTCGTTTTGAAACATTTTGTAAAAATACTTCTTACTGCGATCCTCCATTGCGCTTCCTCAATAGCGCGATGATAGATCGCGTTTTCATAATCCGTCGTGGCAATCAAAATCCACGTGTCATATAACGCGATGAAGCATTGCGCTATTGATTTTAGAGGAAGATTGACATGATGTTGGCAGCTGAAATCCTTTGAATAAATTTGTGTGTTTTTGTAAACGCCTACGACTCTCAGAATAATAAAAAAAAACCCACGTTACCGGAGGACTGAAAAATGAAATTGCATTGCCTTATTGTTGAACAAGCACCGGAATTCGAGTCCCGGACATGCATTCACGGCCCGTTGAAAATGCCTTCCCGACCAACCTTATATAATTTGAACATGGGTACGAAGTTTTTTTAACGCGACACATCTCCCGCTCGGGGTTCATGAAAATGGTCGATGTCTTCTTGGAAACTCAGCCTGACGTATGGGCTGCGACCAGGGCCGGTCCAAACCCAAGGCCTGGGCCTAGGGCACTCCAAAAAGGGATAATTTTTGGGGCACTCCAATATATTTTAAAAATGGGCTAGACTAGGATTCTTTTTTTATCCAAAAAAAAAAAAGACCCAATATAAGTTACAAAAATGCCTAAACTATTGTGGCCCAATATTAGTTAAAAGGCCTAAACCTGATATAAAAAATAATTAGAAATCTGGATCGACTTTGTTCCTAAAGAGTTGCAAATTGGAATATAGACCAAGGCGTCGAAGGCGAGCGAGAGAGAGAAGAGGAAGAACCGAAGAAGGGAATCACCGTCCGTCGTTAAAAATTTTAGGACACATTTTTTAGATTAGGCCTAGGGCACTTAAAACCCTTGGGCCGGCCCTGGCTGCGACATGGTGCTTATGGCACCGGAATTCGAGTCTCGGACATGTATTCACGGCCCGTTCAATATGCCTTCCCGACCAACCTTATATAATTTGAACATGGGTACAAAGGTTTTTTAACGCGACGCATCTCCGGCTCCGGGTTCTTGAAAATTGTCGATGTCTTCTTGGAAACGCAGCCTGACGTATGGGCTGCGACATGGTGCTTACGGCACCGGAATTCAAGTCCCGGACATGTATTCACGGCCCGTTCAATATGCCTTCCCGACCAACCTTATATAATTTGAACATGGGTACGAAGGTTTTTTAACGCGACGCATCTCCCGCTCCGGGTTCTTGAAAATTGTCGATGTCTTCTTGGAAACGCAGCCTGACGTATGGGCTGCGACGTGGTGCTTACGGCACCGGAATTCTAGTCGCGGACATGTATTCACGGCCCGTTCAATATGCCTTCCCGACCAACATTACAAAAATTACTCCTATTTTAGTTTAGTTGACCTTTTTTATAACTATTAAATAATTGTTGAATCAATTTTTTTTAACAAGATTTTTGGTAAATAAGTTATTTAAATCGTGGAAAACTAAATTTGTATGTGGCCCAAAAAGTTGTAAATAATTACTGTATTTTATTATTTCTTTTTTTGATGTATGTTAGGAGGACAAAAAAACATAAAAGAAAAGGGAATAGAGAAATAAATTTTACATTTTCATGGTGCAATCCTTAATTGCAATTTTTGGTAAAAAATTGGAAGGTTTGTTGGGGCTTGAACCCAAGCTTAAAGTAATTTGGGAAAAAAATTTTTACATTTACTACTTTCCGTTACGTTTAATAATATATTTTCTACACATACCTGACACGGTCGATGACTGTCCCCAACGTGGTAAGGAGCTGTGCGTGTACGGGAGAGGTCGCGGGTTCGATCCTGCCCTACGCGTCCAATTTTGTAAACATAAAACGCAATTATAAATTGCACTAACCGGAACACATTGCCACGTGTCTGCCACCTTACATAGCGCAATCCATAATCGCGCTTTGTAAGTTAAATTTTTTTTAAAAAAAAATAATAATTTCAACCGTATTTCTCTTTCTCTTCCAAACTATTGTTTGTACAATTTTTGTACACTTAAAATGAGTAGTCATACACATGTGTATAGTTTTCAATTACTCTTCGTTTGAGGCGTCAACATTGGCGCATCGGAACTACACGGGTGTAGTTAAAAGTTGGACATACTCAGGTGAACTCATAGGGGAAAGACATTATTGAAATCTTAATACCCCCATGTGAACCCATTGCTCCAACTTGCCTCATATAGATCCAACTTTTGAAATTGACAAAGCAATAGCTGCACTCAACCGGACCGTTGCCGTTATAGGGCGTGTTTTACCCCATGAGCCATTCTCTATACATTGTATTTTTTTTCTCTCGTGAAAGTTGGATCCTTTCGATCTATATGTCCGGACTATAACCCTGCTCCCAAAGTTATAGCAAAAACACTCATAATGATAAAAATCCCACGTTCCGGGAGACTTGCAAATAAAATCATCTTTCTTGCTCTCAATTGTTGAAGAAGCAAACTGAATGGGAGGGCTTATATAGAATTTATGAAATCCCATTAATGCCACCGGCAACCAACTACGGATCTGTGAGTACTTATAATCAAAACGCGATTTGTAATCGCGCTATGTTTTGTTTTTTGTTTTTTTTTTTAAACAATAACAATATTGCATATCAAATGTCTGAAATTTATTACTCCCTCCGTTCCAAAATGTTTGCCCCCTACGAAACTACGTGCAATTTTCAAACTAAAAAATAATGTATTTATCAAAATAATTTTCAAATTTTTTTTGCACCATATTAAAGTTTTCAATGAGATCTATCAAACAAGATCCATATTGCTTAGAAAATTATTTTTGTAACTATATTATTTTTTAGTTTGAAAATTACACGTAGTTTCGTAGGGGGCAAATATTTTGGAACGGAGGGAGTATTACTTTACATTTCAACAAAATTACATATGAAATTTATTTTCAACTGGAGTTGGCGTAATTTTAAAATGGAATTTGCCCGCACCCTTGTATGTGCCATAGCGGGTAGTCCTCAACTTCCCTCTGCACCCGTTCCGTATCCATAATAGCATCACCGGACCTTCACAGGTGCAGAGATTGTTGGGCTGAATCACAGCGTAACTCCCTGATGGAGGGTTGACAGAATTGTACTAGCAGTCTCCGCATACGCAAATTCGGGTCCTCTGGGGGGCAGGGGGAGTGGCGTACATGTTGTGGACCATTGCATCCCTCAACCCCACAGATTAGGACTATAAACCTGCTCCGGTGGACTGAGCGGCACTGGCCCACTGAAGTTCCCTCCCTATGATTCCCATGTCCGGAATATAAGCCTGCTCAAGAAATTGAAACGTACTCTTTAATTTTTTTTTTTTTTTTTTCGTGCACTTGAAAAACGAAACACTCATATGTACTTGTTGTTTTGGGTAGGGCATTTCTGAATCGCGCTTTGTGATTATCTGGACGCAAAAGGGCAACGGGAAGAGAGCTTTCATTATTAAAGTGACTTAACTGCACGGCCTACCTATTTATACCAAATAGGTAGCGCAATGCACGTTCGCGCTATGCTATGCAATAATATTGGACCGCCCACCTCAATTTTATGAGCTTTGACTAAAGTGGGAAATCTTTTTTTGTCAGAATATCGCGCGATGCAGAATTGCGCTATACTATATTATCGCGCGATGTAGCATTGCGCTACCAACTACGTAGCGCGATTAGTCATTGCGTTATATTGTGCTGAAAAAAAACGGTGGTCGGGCGGTGGGGGCTCCACCGTGACTTTGGATTGTACAAAATTTATTTTTATTTAACCTTGATACATGTTGGTTTTATTTGAGTTATTTTCTTTTACTTTCTAGTAATTTATTTTGATGTAAGTGAAGAAAATAAACCCCTCCTTTCCATGTTGGGACATTGACCTCAATTTTTTTGTTCGACATTTCTTATTTACCCATTTCTTCTATGTAATAATTCGTCACCATATATAAATTACTAGAAATGGTGTATTGGTTTTGGCAGGAGGTGGAGGATATTTTTTTGAATTTGGTTGTTATGGCCATTTGGCAATCTCGTGTTGTGATGAAATACGAAACCTTGGATCTTCTTAATTTAGATCACATATTTCATAATTGAAAGTTTAAAACTCAATTGAAATACGAAACTTTATTGGCAACAACTTGATTTAGTACATACTACAAACTTCATGAAATGGGCATGAAATCCACACCGTAGACCACATATTACAAACAAAACAAAAGTGACACACTAATCGTTTCTCGGTGTTCAATATGACACTCCTCCTCTTTTCGATGGACATGTTCGTCGATTATGCCCTATTTGACCACACATTTTGGATGACTGCTTTTGGGACGGTTGAGATTCAAAAAAATCATCCATCTCATTTCTTAATCTGTTAACTCTAGGACGACCTTTGCCGCGCAACCGATCTTCGTCAGGAATAATTGTTTCGCCAAAGTAATCTGGCCATGAAGATTCGTCATGAATAGGTTGAAATGGTAATGTAGTGTAGATGTTAATGTTTGACTGAACCTTCCAATAGTCACTAAAGTACTGAAGTGGGTTTAGGCTGGTGTAGTTGCATACTGCAATCACGTGTGAACATGGCATTTTCCACTATTGCAGCTTGTTGCAAGTGCACGTTCGATCATTCAAACGTACCACGTGCAAGTGATTTCCTTTATATGGGCTGGTTGGATTCACAGGTGTCTGGGCCTGGAAGACACCCGAGGCTCTGTCAAACTCAATGACCTTGTGTTGTCTTGCCTTTAGTCTCCATGCATCGTACTTGGTCATTGCAAATGCACTCAAAACTTGCCCAGCTTCCATTCTCGCCAATGCGTTCTTGGCCTTATCATTGAAATAATGAACGGACTTAAAGAACGTCATCATAACCGTTGCTGTTATTGGGACGTGGCGGGCGTCTTTACGCCATTAAAGCTCTCGACCACGTTAGTGGTTAGCGATCCGTAGCGCATCCCTCCATCGTGCGCGAAAGCCCACTTCTCTAATGGAATATCCATAAGATCATTATACACTTTTTCCTTCCCTTTGTTAGGGCCAGTTGCTAGTACGAACCTCTTAGTTTGGTTCAGTTCCCTCTCAAATTTGCGTAGCTGGATTTGTTCTGCTGCATAAAAAACTTGTCTCCCGGCAACTTGACCGTGCCTCCTGACGAAGTTGGCACGTATGTGTCGGCCACAGTAACAGTGATATGCATATGGCGGTCGCCAACTAGGTTCATCTTTCACAAACCTTACTAGGCCCGCATGCCTGTCCGAAATAAGGCACCCCACACGATTTGTCATGTACCGTCATATACAATTGAGGAACCATCCCCAACTTTCCTTGCTCTCACGGTTGACCACTGCGACGGCAATAGGAACAATTTGATTTTCCGCATCTTGAGTCACCGCCACCAGAATGACACCCTTGTATTTGCCAGTTAGGAATGTGGCATCAACGCATAGCACTGGGCGGCAGTGCCTAAATGCTTCAATGGCTGGTGCGAAGGCCCAAAAGACTTGGTCAAAGATAATCGTTCCTCCTCTAACTGAAGGCACCGTGTTGATATGGTATTGGCTGCCCGGGTTATATGTTTGCATTGCGGCTAGATACCTTGGTAGTTTTTCGTATGATTTATCCCAGTCTCCGAATATTGTTTCTATAGCAATTTGTTTCCCAAGCCATGTCTTGTCATAAGATGGTTCGTAACCTTTCGTTAACTGTTTTACTAATGCTTGGAGGACCTTGATTTTCAGGCTAGGGTCCTCCCTCACGACATTTATAATAAGACTTGAAATGTAGCGTGCTGTCAACTGTCGATGGTCTGGTGTAATGCTTATGCCCATACATGAGTGCGGCCCTGCGTATGTTATGATTTTCCATTCTTCCTCCCCCTTCTTGCGTGTTGCCCGGAGTCTCCAACCGCACGTTCCTGATACGTTGTTGCATTTTAGCACCATCAGCCTTTTTGTTGATTGATCTACCAAATACACAACGTTTCTAATCATGCTATATCTCTCTGCTGTACGTTGAACCTCAATCTTTGACATAAAAACCTACAATTCGTAAATGAACAGATTTAATATTGGCCGTGAATTAATAGTGCGCTATCTTATGTCTCGTTTAAACAAAGAAGGGTCTTTCATACATATGTAGCAAATATAGGGTCTAACAAATTAAAATTAAAAAATATTTCACCTGTCCTTCGAACAACTCTGATATGCCGTCCCACCCTAAATTACTTTGACCTACCATAGGTGGGGTGGGATCGACCACATTTGTCCATGTGTCTCTCGCCATAATGGTAGACGGTGCCTCGAAAATCCCCTCGGAAATCTCGTCATCTCCATCTCCATCTTCGCCTAACCGCACATCAACATCTTCTACCGAGGTTTCAAATTCATCATCGTTCTCCATGGTATGGAGTTGATGTACCCCTTCGAAATTTCCATGCTCTCCGCTAGTGTATTCATATGGCCCGCCATCTGCCCGGCTGGTGATAGGCAATTCGCCCAAATGCTCCTGCTGCTGCTGTATGTAGTTATCGCGAACACCGTCATTATCTGCGTTGTCATAATTAATGGTTTCATTATTGTAACCGAAATTATGTTGTTGACGAGCTTGTGGTTGGGACCGATTCTTCGAGCGTTGAGTTATGACTTCATTTCGGTTGCCCATTTGGCAATCTCCTGTTGTGCTGAAAACTTCTGGGGTGTAACCGGGAATATTGTCAGCGACTTCAAATAACATTTCTACACTTTCATTATCCACGAGATCGATTCCCACTGTATGGTGGTATATTAGGGTAGCTCAGGGTAGGGTACCTAAACGCCATTGTGATTTCCATGCCTGGTAGCCTCCCTTTATCGATTACCATATCTCGAAATGTGTCGAAACTTATCCCCCTTTCAATTGACAAAGCTATCCTCCTACCGCCCCTGTAGTCAGGGCCGTATTCAGTTTGGATAACGTATCCATTGACATGTACGACCACGCGCATTTTTTAATAACAAGTATACTACTAAATTTGTTTCGGAAGGAAAGAAAGGAATTTGAATAAGGTAGGAAAGGGAGAAAAAAAGGGTCTGGTTTGAAGAGGAAGATTGACCATTCATAACATCTTTCTTACAGTACGTAATCTTATACATGCACATGCAATTTTCTGGAAGAGCCTATTCGCTTAACGCAATCTGGAATTGCGCTATGTAAGAAAACGCAATTGTAGATTGCGTTTTATATTTTATTTTTTTATTCAAAAGCAATACATAAAAGGATCTAACAGACAAACAGGTTACAATGAATCCTCTCGATTACGCTGACGCTTAATCCAATATACTGTTTCGAATCACACGTTCAATATTTGGCACCGTTACATTCAAATAAATGTGCGTATAGCTAGTTCGGAATACAACAATCTCCTTCATAATGAGGCAGCTACCTACTTTAAGAATCCCTGGAAATTGTTCTTCATCGCATGCCTTGAAATGGATGTGTGCCTTACACACTCATGTAGGGTCCTATTCCAAAAAATTAATGGTAAATTAGTGTATCCCCTTTTTTGTACATGTTTTAATGTTTGGAGAAATGTGTAACATTGATTACCTTCAATTCCGCCAAATAGTCCCCTAAGTCCCCACGGACACATGATTTGATCAACCCGAGAACCTAAAGTAATTACACCACGTAACAAAATTGGAACACTTAATTTTTTTACCAAATTGTAGTATATAAAAATAATAACCAAGTATACGTCAACTCACAAGTGGTAACCGTTGCCGACGATTCACTTTATTAACGGTCGCCAAAGCAGTGTATCCATCGCGTTACAAGTAGCCTTCACGGACGGCCGTTAACCATGCACTGCTATCGACGAAATCAGTGTCCTAGCTTGGAACGGTAAGGACACGATGAACGAAATCTTGTCTGTTCATGACATCTTTACCCTCCCCGACAGCTCTCCGTGCCATAGCTTCTTCAAAATCACCTGCTGGGCCTGGTATTCGATATGGATGACGAATCCCAGCATAACTACTGTCTGCAACCGCTTTTCCCGGCCTTTGGTTCATAATTTCTATTCGCAATAGGAAGATCCTTACCCTCGCCGTTGTTTGTGTAGCACCCCTTCCATCTTATAGTGGGAGGGATGTTAGCAAAAAAAATTTCAAAAGGTTTCCAAATTCAAAACGTTAACGGTAGCCTAGGGAGAAGAAAGGCAAGCTGATTAATCCAAACTCGAAAACGCAATCGTATATTGCGTTAATCATACTAGCCCAACAGGCCTACACTGAGCCCAATATAGCCCGTCCAGCCTTTTGACCAGGAAAGTGACAAAAAAAAGGACACGTAGCACAATCCCAAACCGCGCTACCCGTATAAAACGCAATCAATGATTGCGCTACCAACTAAGGCCCAACAGGGCTACTCTTAGCCCAGCCTAACTCGTCCAGCCTTTGGCAAAAAATTTGACAAAAGGACTGTTAACGCAATGTTACATTGCGTTTTATAATAAGCCCAAACAACCCAACCCAACCCAGTTGCCCAATGCTTCAACGCGTGTCAGGGGTCACAGACTATAGCGCGATGGAGCATTGCGTTTTATGCACTTGTAACCCCCCCCCCCCATTCATCAGGGTCATAGACCCTTTCCAATTTAAAAGCACAAACTTTACGACCCTTCCAGTTTAAAACCCCCAGTCCATTTTCGTGTACATTTTTTTTCCAAGTGCATTATGAACTCATCCTATTGCCATACAAATTCAAAGACAAACCATTTGTGCCTATGTTTGTGCAAACTTTTTAAGTGGCTAGTCGGCTGTCACACTAAGATGATAGGCCGGTCGGTTACGATGGAATTATTTTTCAGTCTTGTACACCCAAGTATATTAATCTTTCATTGCTACCTTTGATATCATAAGTGATCATATTTATGTCCTTCAGTCTTGTACACCCGAGTACAGGCTACTGCCAGTTCAGCACGGGGATCTTGGTAGACACCTTTCCTGGCTACTACGGTTGTTTCTCAGCCATGGCAATTGGACTAATGGAGGGACGTCGGATAATGGGAAGCCGCCCCAATAAGACATCGACCGCCCCAATGAGAATTGAAGACCACCTGAAGATATTTGATTTAATATTGTTGAAATGTAAATAAAAAGTTATGTTTATTATTTGTGTTAACCATAAAAATACTCATGTAATATGTATTTACATTTTCTGTTGTATTTATCGAATTATATCAAATGTAACAAAAAAAATCAATTGTATCTTTAATCGAATTATTTTTAGTTGTGTTTGTACTTATTGTTTAACATAAAAAATACTCTCGCTCCCACTCCGCTCACATACAATGTTGTTTTTCCAACAAAAACAAATTAATATTTTATGTCAAATATTTTGCCCAGTTTACTGTCCAATAAGTAATGCAATAGGTACATTCGTGCGTCCCCTTTTTAAATATAAATTCAATAAATGTGATTTGGGAAAAATGACTACTTATATAAATGTATATATTGTATATAAATATGAAAACTTATTTGAGATGGGTTTAATAAAAGCTAAATAAAATGTGAAGTAAAAGTATATTTAAAAAATTATACATTATTGTGTACCTTTAATAGTATATTTTCTACCCCTAATCAACACGGTCGATGATTGTCCCCAACATGGTAAGGAGCTGTGCGTGTACGTGAGGGGTCGCGGGTTCGAAACTCAGCCAGCCGACCAATTTTTAAAACATAAAACGCGATTAACTATCGCGCTAAGTACTATTTTTAAATTTTTTGTTTGGCCTTTGTTGTTTTTTTAGTCCCATCACTTGGAAAGTAACTATACTCACGCTGAGAAAAGAAACAATAATCATAACTAAATTTTTTAAGTATTATTTTTATTCAAAAATATAACTCTAAAACCGTAAGTAAAAAAAAATACTTATAATTTTTTTTTCCAATGACTGTTATTGTTTTTGTAGTCTCGTCACGTACATTAAAAAAAGGAAAAAAATAGGAAAGTAAATGGGACGGAGCTATGTTCAAAGTCTTGTAGGCACTTATCATTATGAAAAATAAATACTCCGTAATAACTGGACTTTTAACCGAAATGATTGAAAATAGCAATATCCAAAATAAAACCGCAAATGGTGAAAATAAATCAAGTTTAGGAGGTAGCGCAATTAAGTTTAGGTTTGATTAAACCCATGTCAAATAAGTTTTGATTTGTGAATTAAAAAATATTAATGTATTATATATACAAATAAAAAGTTATTTAGATGAGTTTCGTAAAAGCGAAAATAACAACTAAGATTGCAATTTTGCGTTTAATAATATATTTTCTACCTTTACTCAGCACGGTCGATGACTGTCCCCAACTTGGTAAGGAGCTGTGCGTGTACGTGAGAGGTCGCGCGTTCGAGCCTTCCCCACCCGACCAAATTATAATCTTAAAACGCGATTGCCAATCGCGCTACATACTATTTTATAATAAAAAATTTGGGCTGTTTTTTTTTTAAGTCCCATCACGTT
Source organism: Gaultheria prostrata (assembly GCA_036023075.1). Lineage (NCBI taxonomy): Eukaryota > Viridiplantae > Streptophyta > Magnoliopsida > Ericales > Ericaceae > Gaultheria > Gaultheria prostrata. The sequence goes on from JAXBDA010005613.1 coordinate 19,894, forward strand.
TATGTCAAATATAAAAATTATTTGGAAAGTAACCAAATTATAATCTTAAAAATTATTTGGGGTAACTCCTAAATTTTATTTATTTTCATCATTTGGTTTATTTTTTTGAAAATTCCTATTTTCATAATTTCGGTTAAAATTGCTATTTTCATAATTTCGGATAAATGAACGATCGCGGTTAAAATTGCTATTTTCATCGATATTCAAATGGGTTTGAAATTCTAAATAAATTCTACAACTTCCAACAAGCCAACTCCATCTCGATAATGGTTTTATAAATTCCCCGACCAAGTTTGAACAACCAACTATTCCACTCATTCATATATTTTCACCCATGAAGTACGAAACGATCGAATGGATGATAGCCTCTGTATTAAGCAAGTTGGCACCGTAGATATGCAAACCCATGTATCATCCGGCCATAATTCACACGATACGGCCACGACACAATACCGATACGGGGATACGAGAAAATCCAAACACATGTATAAACACATGTATTATCTAACATTTTGGAAAAACTTTAACAAAGGGGATAATTGTTTATGTATCTCAATAGTTATGGGATACGGAATCACGAGTATCGGTCCATATTGGTACCCGATACGGACACATCTCACATTTGGCCAAAAAAAAATGGGCAAAGTCTCCTTTGTTTTTGGGCAAACCCGACGCCGAAACGTCTCAGTCAAAACACCAATCAATACGTATCCACCCGGATACGGACACCGTATCCTGTTCGTATCCAACAGTAAGATTCAATTTAAGCAAAGATGCAATTATCAACTTATATAAAACCAAAAAGCATAATGAGTCCATCTCCGTAATCTACCCGGATAAGGACACCGTATTCAACACTAGTTCAGCAAAATAGTAAAAGAACCATAATCCGCTCGTACACATACTTCGTGTTTATAAATTATAAGCCGAAAATCTAAACATATAGACAACACGAGACAAAACAAACTTAGTACAAAATATTCGAAACAATAAGAAAGCTAGCTGCCTAAGTTGTCTCAACCCCCTTTCTTCTTCCGTTTCTTACCCCCTTTCTTCTTCTCCTCCTTACTGTGGTCCGTCCCACAAGGTCTTGCGCCAAGATGTGGACGCTTGCTCCTTCTAGGGAGGGGAGGCGTAGCATCCTATGTCACCTCCCCTAGACCACTGTCTTGTCCGCTAACCTCCTCATTCTCAACCTCACGGTCTTCTTCCATATCCGTGTCACCCTCGCCGTCCACATCTCCATCCGGATCAACAATTGGCTCCATATGCTGACCAAGTTGTGTGATGTCACCCCCTCCCTCTCCCCCCGATCACCTAAACTAGTCTCTCCCACCTTTCTTCTATTTAGAACAAGTTGGCTATCATCAAAGGTAGTATTAGGGTCGCCAACCCCCTCCACATCCAAATTATCCCATTCATGACTAGTGGTGTCAGCAGTGGTAGATAAAATATGGCTAAGATATGAAGGACTGAACTGGAGATGATCTGGTGTAAAGATGGGATTGTCCACAGGGTCATGTGTCCGTACCTCATTTCCCATTGGCATCTCTGCTTGTTGATGATGTGGGACGTCCGCCTGCTGTTGTTGCTGCTCTTGCTGCCACTTCTGCGGCTGTCCGGCCTCTCCCTCCTGTGGGACCTCAACCCCAAACTGATCCACATGTTCCTCCACCTCATCAATGCCCGGCTGTGCATTCATTGCTTGTGGGGCAGGTGCACGAGGTGGGCGATGAACTGGAGGTTTCTTGCGTACATGCGTCTTCAATCTGGCCAAGTGCTTCAGTCGAATCGCTGCCACCTCTCCATACTGCTGCGGGGTCAGTGGCGGGAAGTCGGTCCTCCTCAAGAACTCAAAACAACGCATCTACAGTAAACAACAATAAAACTACGTCAACCTATATAATAGTTTAAAACCAAATACAACCATAACAAAATTGAACGCATTAAACTATTCTTACCGCACTATCCATAGCCACTCCATTCAAGCTTATGTACCGTCTTGTTATTTGGTGGTACCATCACATAAGGATCGTCGATTGGATAGGCACGGTCAGTCAAGTCGGGTTCACCTTCCGGAACAATGTGCGCCATCCTGTCATCCCACCTTTGGATTATCTCTTTATGGAACTCGACCCAATGTTTATGTTCATTGCGGAAAGTAAACCTATGGGATGGATCAATTGCCTTCGAGTGTGGGGGAATTTGTTGCCTAAAGCCGAATTGACGCATCACCCGCTCCGACCGGTGCATTCCAGCGAAGGCAAAACAAATGAGGGGGACGAAGCACGCCAGATAGCCCTCCCAGCATGGCAATAGTCCAGTAAAGACTAAAGTACATCATCAGTGTACGGCATCCACACAACCTACAAAAACATATGATGTTCTAGGGTTAAATAATGTCATCACAATGGCAGCATTGTATCAAAGCTTGACAAAAAGGTAACGACAGTACATACTTTAGTATATTTACTTCCAATTTTACCTGTTCAGCTCTCATTATGTCAAGCGCGTGGCGATAATGTCCCAACACGTTTTGAGCAAGGTCAGACGCAGTGAACATATCGAACCATCTGAATTTAACAGAAATTGAAAATGACATTAAAAAGGTACGCAATGAACAACACATTCATATATACAAATGACCAATAGTTAACTGTCAACACATCTTATTTGGTTGAAAAGTACATTATATGTTCATACATTACTTTTTTTTTTAAGTAATTGATTAACGTGATTTTCGTAATAGTGCGGTTTTTCATAGTGAAAACTAAAATAACATAGATGAGCTACAAATAAAAAAATCACAAATGCAATAGATGGAAAGATGCCTTGATAAATTGGATGTTCATAACCATTCAATGTTGAAACTAACAAACTTTGAATTTTGTTAACATTTTTCAAATTTGTTTATCAACCTACACCAACAAAAGTAATGAAGAGAGTATTATATGACTATGAAGTGAAGTGTCATACCTTCCAACAAGTGGGGAACCTGGAGGGGCCAACTTCCTCCCTTTACGTTCAGGTGATAGCATGGGCAACCGCTCCCAAGCCCAAATCTGTAACAGGATAAAGGCACCCGTAGCCTCCTTACCTTTACCAGCACCATGGCACAGACCCTGATATAGGGTAGCAAGTGTAGCACTCCCCCAACTATATTGCCCGGCTTTCTCAAAGTCATCCAACAAAGGCAACCAACACAAGTTCACAAGTGTGCCCGAGTGATCTGCAAAAATCGTACCCCCAATCATCCTAAGCAAGAAACCCCGAGCCTTCTGCTTGATAACGTCCTCGTCATCTCCTTCATCGATTTGGCCATCAAATTGGTTTAACCAACTCATTGTCACCTTCTGGCCTGAAATATCATCTTTCGTAGGAGTCTTCCCTAAAAGACTCGCGCGCAACTCCTCAATGTTCCCCAAATCACTAGTCCCCGTAACTGCTTCCCCATCCACCGGTAAACCAAGTATAACCTCAACATCTTCTAATGTAACCGTCATCTCTCCCGGGCCTAGGTGAAAGGAGTGTGTCTCTGGACGCCACCGCTCCACAAGTGCTGTAATTAATGGACGGTCTAGGGCAACAAATGGCACACGCAACAAGCCCTCTAACCTCGCCTTACGTACCAAACTCATTATGCCTTCACATGGTTGTCGTTCGAGTTGTTTCTTACGAAAATCGGCCTCTACCCGCCGGAAAGCAAGGCATTGAGAATCAGTTGGAGCCTCCATCTGCAAACAAAAAAATAGCAATTAAAAGAGACATCAGTTTCACCAAAAACATTGGAAATTTATGCCTATTTATTCACATTTTCTTAACAACATAACAGTGCAAAACAAATACTTACATCGCAATCCCAAACGGCTTTAGACCGG
>JAXBDA010005614.1:0-23765 GCA_036023075.1 Gaultheria prostrata
CCCCCCCCCCCCCCCCACCGGGGTGCGCGCAGCAACTTCGAGACGCGCTCCGCCACTCTAGCATTCGGGCTAGTCAAGAGAATGCAGTGCCACCCTCTGCCCACACTAGAGGCACTTCTCCAAATGATCTCACACACCATCTACGAAGAGTTGACTCATTCTCTGACATCCACACCCCACCGAGGTACCCCCAACCGGGATACACTAGTCGCGAACCCGGGATGCCGTCCAATCCTTCTAGATATCTGTGGCTCCGATTGACCCAGACTGCCTCCGATCATTGTTCACCAACCCCGATATGTCAATCTAGCAGCGCTTGTTGCCAACTCCAACCGAGCATCTTCGCACCCCAACCGGGTACACCACTCGATTGAATGTATCCTTGCTTGCTAGCCTCTCCGACAAATCCCCACGGCTTCATCGCCGCCACGGCTTCATCGTCGTGAATTTGTAATCACCCGATTGCTCCGGTCAACATCTGATCACTGCAAAGTCTGTCCAATACTCTTGGGTGTGTAGCTATCCAACTCCGCTCACCTTTTCCGTCACCTATCCGCCACTCCTGCCACTATCCTAGTCTCCTACCACTCTCCGTCAGCTCTCCCGGGTCTCATCCTGTCTCCTGGTTCATTCACGTTCCATTCCAGGCTCTCCCAGCACCCCTGGACCCCCATCGGAACTCCCATGGTTTGCCTCCGACTCAACAACATCCCATCTGATTGACCTGACCACGTCGAATCCTCCTCAATCTCTCCGGATGTGTCTAGGACCGCAAAATCCTACTCGAATTAGCCAAATCCAAGCCCACCAATGTATCCGAAACCGTCCAAATAGCTAGGAACAAGACTCCTCACAACCCAAAATGCCTCCAAACATCCAAATCTGGCTCCATCCAACAATAACACATTCTTCCGAGCCTCTACATGAAAAATGGAGCATGTAGTTGGATCCGAAACGTCGAGATAGTCAAAATTGACTACTCACACACGAAAAACGGAGCTATATAGGCCCCGAAAATGCGAAAAAACCATCTCCAAAAGTCAAACTGAACCCTTTGACCACTTCTAAACCCTTGGACCAGTATTGACCCCTTTGACCTGACCCTTTTTAACCAGAACCAGATCCCTTTGAATCTTTTGACCCTCGACACGGGTCAAAAAGGTCACTGACTTGAACCCTGCTGATGTGGCGCCACATCAGCGTTGACCGGATGATGTGGCGTTGACCATCCTCTGTGGCTATCCCTGTGGTGTACCTAAAGCATGGAATAATCCCCCCATCTTCAACCTTTAGGCGGTACGTGACAATTTCAAAGCGCGTTAGATCCACGCCCCAACTTTGACCGCCAAGGCGCATCTTTAACCGGCGCGTGCGCGCCACCCCGACATCGTTCGGCGACGAATTTTATATCCCCGCGATCGTCTCAAAGAGAGGAACAAAACCCTATGCTCCAAAAAAAATTATGATCACGTTTCCTGAGACCGATTTGAACCAGATCGTCCGCCTCTGCCGTCGTCATTCAAACCGCCCGTACGCCCTACTCCGGTGACGAAAAAATACCCTGAGCACTCCGTTGGTCTTGTCTCGTCGAGACAAACAAAACCCCGTGAGCGAAAACTCCGACTGACTTCGTTTTCTTTTCCCTTCTTGAATCCGTACGCTTCGAGCGCAAATCCAGTGACCATTCGCTCCACCTGAGCTCTGATACCAGTTTGTTGTGCTTTCCGGGTCACACACGCACACAAAACACACAAAATATATGAGGAAAACTCTGTCGTATATATTCACAATACATACACATGAAAAACCTCTCTGAGGAGCGATAACCGGCTCCCACTCCGGTCGGGGAGGGCCACAACCGGCTCCCCCCTCTAACACTCACAACCTGTCTCACTCACATTGTGCTACCACACTACAATAAAGAGAGACAACAATAGTATTTATAGACCTAGGGTAATTCTAAGGAAACCCGAATAACCTTGGGCCTAAGCCTCTCCGGCCCACACGGGGTGGACCCAACACGGCTTGCCAATGCCACATAAGGAAGTAGTTCTCCTCGTGCTTATAATGCGATTGCCCTTGGGCTTGTTATAAGCGAGCGCCCAGTGCCCTTGATCTCTCGTCACTCTCTTTATTTTAGCCTCCCTTGTCTCCACCACAAATCTCAACTCCGCCACCATTGATCACTACAGTCTACCGCCCTAGTCACCACCAATTGCCAAAGATCGGTTTTGGACTTTTGATTTGTATATGGATAGATAAGTATGTTTTTATGCTCTGGAGATTATGATGTGAACATTATGTTGTACTATATGGCATTTTCATTGTTAACGTTAGGGGTTTAATTGATTTATTAATGACAACATCAGGTACCTAACTGATACTTTTCAATAGTCAGGTGTTTTTAAATTTTTGCAAATTTCTTTGTGGTGGGGTACGTTGAACTATGATAAAAATTAAGTAAAATACATGGACTCTATGTATAATGGATTGAGACGTTTAAAAATTAAGCAAAATAGATGTAATCTATGTATATTGGAATAAGATGTTTTTAAACCCTTTACAAATCCACGAGCCACCAAAGACCATTACAACCGTCGCAACAATCATTTACTTGTTGTTATGCAATAATATACTCTATATGTCCCTCTTTACGGTTTTGTATTTTATTTTGGCATGTTTCTTAATAAGTGTCTATTTTGAAAAGTTAGTGAGTAAAAGTTGATACATTTTTCATTTTACCCGAAATAGATTGCGAAGAATCTTATGAAAAGTGTAACGATGATGTCTCCATAAAGGACAATGATGTAAAGTTAAAATTTTCACGAAGTTGGACACTTAAAAAATGATGGATGAAGTATGTATGTTTGATAGAAAGACTTTTCACCATTATTTGCCCCAAGATATAGGATGTTATTACTGTTCACATTGAGATGTCTTTGGTTGAAATCAATGGAAGTCAAAATTGAAATTTCACGTCAGAAGTTAGATTAAGGCACAGAACGAAGATTCTCATGTTGCAGCGATAACACCGCTCCCTTGATGTTTGGGAGGCAAAGGTAACTAATGGTTCATATTTGAATTTTTTCATCCCATACCTTCTTTCCTTTGTTGCCCATCATTTGATATTCACCCCATGTCACACCAATTACCATAGTCCTCAAGTGATGTTGAGCAGAGGCCAATTCAGTGCACTGTGGGTGTAGACACCCCAATTTTAATCCATATGCATCCCTTATGATGAAAAGGAACGCGTGAGGTTACCTTGGAACACTCGAACAAAGCTCATAATAACAAAAATAATCAAATAAAACTATCTCAGCCGTACTGCTGCCATACATGGTCGTGCGGTCAATTTTTTTGAGAAAAACAACTACCTCATCCGTGCGGCTAACTAGGTGAGCCGTACGCCCATGTTGTATAGCCGTGCGGCCATCTTTGGCCGTCCAATCAGAAAATTAGGGTTCAGAAGATCGACTGCGAGCGAATATATTCCGTTTCAGAAGAATCTCATCATCACATCCGATCTTTTGCGTGATACGGTGACCCTCTCCTCCGTCTATAAATATCGCCATCCCCCTCCTCCGCTGAGGATACGTTCACTCACCGTTTTTCGACCGACAAGCCACCACCGTGCTTCCATAGCCGTATTCCATCACCACCACCATTAAACCACCAAAAAGCCTTTGTCTTCTTCCTTCAAAACCCAATTGGAAAAACCCCAGCAGCTTACGAAGCCATAAATCAAAGTTTCTCGTTCCAGAATCGAAAACTCTCCTAGTCTGATCGTTTGTTGCCAAGGTATAAAACGTGTTCTTGGTTGGGTTCCAAACCTTGACCATTTGAGGGGTTTTCTCTGGGTTCAATGTGACTTCGTAAGTCATTATTGGGCTCGGCCAACTTTGTTTTCAGCAAAATCGTCCTCCTCCGGTTCATTTTGGGTGATATTGCCCGTTGTCACGCGATATGATCTCACCCGGAGGCATATTTTTTGCAAAAACCAATTCCCCAACGTTTTCTTAACTCCTGAGTATGATTTGATACAAACAAAAATGATTTTAGAGTAATATTCAGTCTCTGACTAGAGAATCAATTTTTTTAGAAAATCAGAGGAAGTGAGCCGCGCGGCCAACCTACATAGCCGTACGGCTATGTTGGTCGACCATACGACTGAGATTTTGAGAGTCAGCCAATTGCTCTGTTTTCTGGAAATCGTGCTCTGTTTTTCAAGTTTCTGGTCGACTAGTTTTCTTTTATTGCACTTTCCCCCTCATCTTTCATTTAATTAAATTTTAGTCTTTTTTTCATTTTTTTCTATTATGGTTTCATAATTTCTTGATTAATGTTATTAATTGTTTTAATTGTTAAAGGTTTTATAATAAAAATATTCCTAAAAATCCCACAAATATTTAGTAGAGACCGGGAATATCCTGGGTGAGCGGGGTGCTTTTCAATAAAACATGCCCCTCGCGTAACCTGGCTCCCGAATCCAAGAATCTTTTTCGCGGACCAAATATTTTCCTAAACGGCATGAGAGTCATCAATTATTTTAAACGGTTTTTCGGGTACCAAAAATATTTCCAAAATTAAATCTCGGGTGGTGACTCATTTTTTCGTGTTTATTTTAAAAATACAAGTTTACGAGCCGCGTGGCGCCGTCCATAGTAGGCCACTGTCGCATAGCTATGTTCGACTGCGTATGATGAGCCGGTTTTGTCGGGCTTATGGAGATGTCTTTCATCTCGTTAGACTTGGCACCTCATCATGAAACTTGTCAAGCGATGGCACTCAAAGACGGACACCTTCCACCAGAGGAGGAGTGATGAGTCAATGTAGACTTTAGAAGACACCGAGTTGATAGTTGGCAGCTAGCGGCATTAACCTCGAGTGGAGGAGTGCCAACATCTGTTATAGAGTGACCCCATAAATGATTTTCGAGGACTTGAATGCCTTGTACACTAAGCTATCAGCATTTCTGTGTGCCATACAAGAAACTAATCTGGGTGCAAAATTTTGACCCCTACCAGAGTGCAAAAAAATACGTTATCTATCAAGGGATTCAAACATCGGCGGCCAACCATTAGCATAACAATACTTTCTTTGGAGGCATATACAAGGGATCCTTTACCATTGTTGAACCGTAGTTTTAAAGGAGATTATGGCCACACGAAGGCTGATTATATTTTATTGACTGCTCGAGCTTTTGCATAATTTTTTACAACATTCCGAGCTAATATCACATCTGCAAAAGGGATCCAAATTGAAAAGTGGAGGCCACTAATAACGTACCATTAGTAGTGCATGCACTACCTTGGCATGAAATATGACAATGTTCAACAACAAGCAAGTGGGTGACTAGGTGAAGGTACCAGGTCCAGGTCGAAAAGTTCAAAGAACAACTACAAAAAATCAAGAGGTTCAAAAGTGGGGATGGTGTAAGGAACTTGACAAGCTCAATCAAGAAAAGTGATTGTTTGCCTAAGATGGAGTATGCAATATGGAGCACATCATATTAACCTTCTAAGAGCTTCAAAGGAGTCACGAAGGATGTTTGCCACTGATGAGCCCCAAATATTGTACATATCCGGGCTCATCTAGCTCATTTAGTTCACATACGCACGCGTTTTAGCGCTTGAAATGATTGATGTTGTGCGAAGCGTGTTTTTGTAGTTTCAGGTTAAAACCAAGGAGTAAAGCGCGTTTGAAGGCTTCGGGATGAATCCCAAGGATCCGAGGGCCACGTGCCCCATGGCATTCCACCACCGAGCCTCGAGAGCCAAGAAATAGGATATGGCTAAGACTCGGGAAGTCAAAAAGAGCACAAGCCCAAGCCGGAAGGCTATCGCCGTGTCCAAACCTCATAAGACTCCCGGTGAAATCCGGGAGTATCCAAGAGGACACGTGACCAAGAATCACCCTTTCCAAGGCCCCACGAGGAGTTGAGGTGCAACAAAGGAAGTTCGGAAGCACGAAAGGGCCAAGGGGTGATGAGGAAATGTGCTAAGGCATGAAAAAAAGGGGCTTGGATCGATCCACCTTTGATGGTGGATCGATCCACTTGGTGCAAAAGCTGAACAGAGGGTTGAGGATCGATCCACCTTGTGAACGGGGTAATTTTAACCTAGGTGGATCGATCCATTGGTGGATCGATCCACTTGCCCCAGTAGGCCTTTTTGAAGTACCTTTTTCACTTACCACTTATGGAAACTTCCACTTTTGGGATATTTTGAGAGAGAGAAAGACCACTTTGTATATATCTGTCCTCTTTCCTAGTTAGTTTACTTTAGTCCTTTTTTTACAGTTTTTGCTCTCTTCTCTCTCCTCCATTGTTGAAGGAGTTTGAAGCTTTATTTCTCAAAAACTCATGTAAGCTTTGTGGTTTGGTTATTTTGCTAAGGTTTAATGTTGTTCCTACTTGTTGTCTCTCTCCATTAATCTAGTTTATTTCTATTTTGTTTGGTTAAATCTTGTTAGTCATTTTCTAGTATTTTCCTTCCAAAGTTCAAGTAAGTAGTGTGTGTGTGTGTGATTTCTCCAAAGTTTAAAGTGATAGGCAAGCTTAGGATCTCTACTAAAAAATCAATTTTTAGCATCACATGTCATGTTCTTTATTTCCTTTATCAAAATAGTTAAGATCTCTAGCATAATGATCGAGTAGTTTACGTAGGCTTGGTCATGGGGTGATTAACACCCCGTGACTCCGGTTGATTCGCTCTCCTCGCCAAGTTGTACACATTGTTTGTTTAGCAAAGAGTTAGGATTAATTTTACGTACCAACGACCGGATTTGTTAACCTCTTTGATCTCACGTAGGCAAGAGCTACGCTCCTTGCCACGTGTGATGCTTAGGGCGATGTCAACTCGGCCGTTTGCCAAGTGAACCAAAAATTCCTAGTCTTTGCTAAACACCATTTCTAGTTAAATGAGTTTAAGTATCAAATCTTCCGTTCGGAGAATGTCTAACGACATCTCCGAGCCGGTTATCATAGAGGAGAATGAATCGACCCGAGTCATGGGCATTGAAATCCCCTAGACTTAGCCTTAGTTTAATTTAGTCTTTAAATCAAATTCCTAGTCATTCTCGAAGTTGAGAGAATTTCACCCCAAATCTCAAGTCATAGTTTGCTGCTTCAAGGCTAAAAGCCATCACGCGCAAGACAAATTTCACGTTCGGTTCCTTCGGTCTCTGTGGATTCGATCCAGTCTTACCGGTAACTTGCTAACTCCGGCACTAGCCCTACGCTTTGGGCGCGCTTATAAATAACAAAGTTGGAGCGAAAGCAGCCACCCTCCATGACAACGATTATGATGACATTGTACAAATGTGTCGAATACTTCAAAGACAAAGCTAAGCGGTCAAAGCTAGCAAAAGAAAATGGCAGTGTGTATCGCAAGTTTGCGGAACAAAGTTCTCAGAGCGGTTTTAAAAAAAGGGTGGTTTGACCACACAGGTGGAGTATATAAGGTGCAACTAATTCTTAGTGAAGTGTCACCAAATAAAGGAGGTCGATTGTAGTTGGTTCAGTGCTACGAGCAATCAAGATGTTTGTCAATGGCCCTATGAATTGGAGAAACAATTTGGACTATTCATATTGGACACTCAAGCTAGCCTTGGGAGTCTTAATAGCAAGATAGCTATGTAATGAAACGAGCCAATTTGAAACGACTTTTTAATCTAGCTAGTCATTAGTACCTCGAAATTTTCATCATGAAACTCGTCAAGCGATGGCACTCGAAGACAAACACCTTCCACCAGAGGAACAGTGATCAGTCAATGTAGACTTTAGAAGACAGTGAGTTGACAGTTGGCAGATTAACCTCGAGTGGAGGAGTGCCAACATCTGTTACATAGTGACCCCAAAAGTGATTTTCAGGGACTTGAATGCCTTGTACGCTTAGCTATCAGCATTTCTGTGTGCCATACAAGAAACTAATCTGGGTGCACAATTTTGACCCCTACCAGAGTGCAAAAAAATACATTATCTATCAAAGGATTCAAACATCGGCGGCCAACCATTAGCAGTAACAATACTTTCTTTGGAGGCATATACAAGGGATCCTTTACCATTGTTGAACCGTAGTTTTAAAGGAGATTACGACCACACGGAGGCTGATTCTATTTTATTGACTGCTTGAGCTTTTGCATAATTTTTTACAACATTCCGAGCTAATATCACATTTGCGAAAGGGATTCAAATTCAAAAGTGGAGACCACTGATAACGTACCATTAGTAGTGCGTGCACTACCTTGGCATGAACTATGACAATGTTCAACAACAAGCAAGTGAGTGACTAAGTGAAGGGGCTACCTACCAGGTCCAAGTCTAAAAGTTCAAAGAACAACTACAAAAATTCAAAAGGTTCAAAAGTGGGGATGGGGTAAGGAACTTGACAAGCTCAATCAAGAAAAGTGATTGTTTGCCTAAGATGGAGTATGCAATATGGAGCACATCATATTAACCTTCTAAGAGCTTCAAAGGAGTCACGAAGGATGTTGACACCCTCCATGACAACAATTATGATGACATTGTATAAATGTGTTGAATACTTCAAAGACAAAGCTAAGCAGTCAAAGCTAGCAAAGGAAAATGGCAGTGTGTATCGCAAGTTTGCGGCAACAAAGTTCTCATAGCGGTAAAAAAAAGGGCAGTTTGACTGCACAGGTGGAGTATATAAGGTGCAGGAAATTCTTAGTATAGTGTCGCCAAATAATGGAAGTCGATTGTAGTTGGTTCAGTGCTATGAGCAATCAAGATGTTTATCAATAGCCCTATGAGTTGGAGAAACAATTTTGACTATTCATATTGCCTTGGAAGTCTTAATAGCAAGATAGCTATGTAATGAAACGAGCCGATTTGAAACAACTTTTTAATCTAGCTAGTTATTAGAACCTTGAAGTTTTTATACATTCGAGTTTGGTTTGAGAAGTTAAAGAGTTTCAAAAAAAAAAATATTTATGTTAAATTGGCTCAAACAACAAACTAATTAAAAACGAAGTTTCAATGATCGAGTACGAGATCAATCAAAATTAGCTAGCTTGGGTTATTTTTCAAGCTCTAACCCTCTTTTTGGAACTTGAGGAAAGTGAGAGGAAAGAAAGAGAAAAGAAAAGGAAGGGCGATGAGAGGAAAATGAAAGAAAAAGTTGACTGTTCATAATTTTAAATTTGCTATTTTCTCTAAACTAAAAACTAAACAATGGGAGATATATATATATATTTTTCATTTTCCTTTCCTTCTCTTTTCTTTTCTTTTCTTTTCTTTTTCCACAAATTAAAAAAAAAAGACAAGGGAGCCGGACCTCAGAGCCAATTATCAACCGGCAAACCAGAGCACACTATAGCAAAATTTCAAGTCCGCGGTTCTCTACGCCCCCGTCTCTGAACTGAAACTCTCTCCCTTCACCTTCCAAACCCAGAGCTCCCATAATCACCGTACATTCGCCTCTCCAAAACCCTCAAATTCATCGATAACTACAATCACTGACGCAACCAGTGTATAACTATAATCGATTTCGGTACAAAGGTTGAACGCCTCTGATCGAAACTTCGTTTTCTTGTGATTCGGGAAGTGCGGTGGGTTTACGAAGCTGGCTATGGACTACGGACCCTATGACAGTAGTGGTGAGTTTACTCAATTGGTAAAGTTTCACCTTTGCCGCTTTGTTTGGTCAAATTTGGGGTTTTGTTAGCATATTGTTTCTCCGAGTAGGGTTTGGGAATGTCTGAACACTTAAAATTCCAGTAGTGGTGAGTTAACTCAATCAGAAAAGTTCCAACCTTTGCCGCTTATTTTGGTAAATTTAGGGTTTTGTTAGCAAATTGTTTGTAGAAGTAGGGTTTGGGAATGTCTGGATGCTTTGTGGCATTACCGCTTTAATGACATTCTCGTAAAAAGGGTGCTGGTTGAATCAGTTTCAAAAATTCCATTAGTGGTGAGTTGACGCAATCAGAGAAATTCCAACCTTTGCCGCTAATTTTGGTAAATTTAGGTTTTGTAAGGAAATTGTTACTCTGAAGTAGGGTTTGGGAATCTCTGAAAACTTTTCGCATAGTGATTTAATGACATTCTTTTACTGAGGTTGCTGATTGAATCAGCTAGGGACCTTAGGGTTTAGAGCTTAGTTTTCTCAAGGTAATGATCAGACATCAGTAACGCCGGTTAAGTTTTGAAACTAAGTTCATTGGATTGCGGTAATTATTTATGGACTAGGAGACCCCTGACGGTAATGGTGAGTTCACTCAATCAGACCCATTCCAACCTTTGCCGCTAATATTGGTAAATTTAGGGGCTTTTTTTGAAATTATTTCTTGGAGTAGGGTTTGGGGATGTCTGAACACTTCGGCATTATCGATTTAATGACATTCTTTTACTAAGGGTGCTGAATGAATCAATTAAAGAACTCCAGTAGCGGTGAGTTAACTCAATCTGAAAAATTCCAACCTTTGCCTCTACTGTTGGTAAATTTAGGGTTCTTGTTGGCAAATCGTCTCTCGAAGTAGGGTTTCGGAATGTGGGAACACTTTTATGCTTTATCAATTTAATGACATTCTTTTACTAAGGGTGCGGATTGAATCAATTAGAAAATTCCAGTATTGGTGGGTTAACTCAATCAGAAAACTTCCAACCTTTGCCATACTTTTGTTAAATTTAGGGTTCTTGTTGGCAAATTGTTTCTCGAAGTAGGGTTTTGTTAGCAAATTGTTTTTCGGTATCTCGGTTTGATCACATTTGTTTACTAAGGGTGCTGATTGAATCAATTAGGGTTTAGGGTTTCTTACCAGTTGAAGCACAGCTATCAGACGTCTGTAATACGGGTTAAATTTTGAGACTAAGTTCATTGGGTTGTGGTAGTTTGTGTCTTAAGTTAGCTTTTATGTTGTGGACATGACAGTAATATGAGTTAATTCTATCAGAAAAATTCCAACCTTTGCCACCACTAATTTTGCTAATTTTAGGGTTTTGTTTGCAGACGTCTCGAAGTAGGGTTTGGGAATGTCTGAGCACTTTTCAGCATTATCGATTTCATGACGTTCTTTTAGTAGGTTGCTGATTGTATCAGTTAGGGTTTAGAGCTTCAGTTTTCTTACCCAGTTGAGGCGTAACGATCAGGTGTCATTAATGTGAGTTGAGTTTTCAAACTATGTTCATTGGGTTGTGGTAGTTATGTCTTCAGTTAGCCTAACTCGCGAATATGAGATCGAACTAGGGTAGCTTGGTTTGTGTACAATCTCTAAAGACTGACAATGGAGGCAGAACTCAAAGCCAATTATCAACGAAAATTAGGGTATTTTCGGTTGATTTAGTATTTTTTAAGCAAATTGTTTCTCAAAGTCTAGCTTGGTTAGGCCTATATTATAGCCAGCTAATGCTTCCTTCATCGTTTCCGGTTCCAAATCCAAATCCTTTTTCCTACTCTCTCATACTCCCACTAAACTTCCCTACGGTGCCATTAAACTTACAACCTATAGAATCTTTCTCATCACACATTTTCCAATCCTTTTGTTAGCCTCACAAAAATTCGTATATAGAAGATCTATTCATATTTTGGGTGTGTTGCACTAATTGGATTTCTCGGTCATTCTCCTAAGGTCTTTTTGTCTTTTTGATTTTTCATGTTTTGTTTGTTTTCTGAATTTTTGTTAGATTCACGTTATATTTTTTGGCTTAAAGTAAAAAATTATGACCAACAACAAAAGAAGGGTCACTAAAGACGAAAAAAGTACCAAATAATTTTTTTTTTCCTTATAGGAACTTTTTTCAATTTGGTCCACATTTTTATACTTTTTGATTCTTCTCGTTGATAAGAATGATTAATCCCAATAATTAGAACGAAAAGCTAAACAAAAAATTTACGAAAAGCGAAAAAAAATCATTTAGACAAAAAGTCAGTGGAGCCTAAAGTATCTCTTCTCTTGACACTGATACCACTGACATTACTCTCTCTCTCTCTCTCTCTCTCTCTCTCTCTCTCTCTCTCTCTCTCACACACACACACACACACACACACACACACGCCCACAAGTGCACACTCACACATTAACCACATCCACTTCTTCTTTTAGATTTGTTTCTTCTATTATCCCACTCTTGCCCTTTGTTTCTCTTTTCGTAGTACCTAATGTATCCAGAGCGGAGGCTTGCTTTGAACACTCTAATTTCTTTAAAGTAACAGCGCCGGAGGCACAAACCCGACATTTAAGGCTAGGATTGTATCTTCGGCAGAAGGGACGAGACGACAGGTGCACAACTAAATTGCACTCTCTTTGGAAGGTGTGGAAAGAAAGAGAAAACAAAGGAAAATAATTACAGAGTGAAAGTGTAGAAAAAGTTGTGAGTGGAGTGGTAGCCTAGTGGTTGGCACCATGTACTCCCATGCATTTGATAGGCGTTCAAATCTCACTAACTACAACTAACAATACTGACTTTCTCTGAGGGGGAAAAGTTGTAGAAAAATTTGAAGATGCATTTATAGTTATTTTTGTTTCTTTCTTCTCTTTTTTGTTGAGAAAGTATGGTAATTTTCCTTCTAATCGTCGTGTCCTCTACTCACATCCCTTTACCTGGTATTGTTCCTGCATCCCAAATTCCTAGGCATATCCTTTTTTCTTGACCAGTTTTTTTGCTTGCCTGTTGCGTAGCACCTTAGTCTACTTACCATTATGTAGGGCCACCAATGTGGCATGCCACTGTGGGGTTGGGGGAGAGTGAAGGAATGTCCTTGCTAACCCTTACCAGCTGAAGAACCCTATGTTACAAGTTCCTTAGCATCTCTTCTTATTTGGATGTGTAATTCATTTTGAAATAATTGCAGGGACTGATGATGATCTTCCCCCATCACATCAACATAGAATTCCAAGAGGGGGCCGTGTGGCAGGAAATGGAAGATCTGCTGTAATGGGTTCTGTCCCGTACCCTAGGATGTACAGTGAAACGGATATGGAGGCCCAAATTCACCACCTTGAGCAAGAAGCATACAGTTCAGTTCTAAGAGCCTTCAAGGCTCAAGCCGATGCCATTACTTGGGTAATTTTAATCATTTTACTGTTATGATCTAATATCTCTACATCTGTTTTTTAAATGAGTGTTCATTGGAATGTATTTTCTTCAGGAGAAGGAAAGTTTATTAACTGAACTTAGAAAAGAGTTGAGATTATCCAACGAAGAACATAGAGAGCTCCTTGGCAAGGTTAATGCTGATGATATTCTCCAGAGAATAAGGTCTGATTGAGTTATAAACCACCACTGTTGCTTTCTAAGGAGTCACCTGTTTGACTGATTTTTGGCAATTTTTGGTCTCTTTTATGTTTTAATGGGTAGTATTTGGAACATTCCATTAGGGAGTGGAGACAGGCGGGTGGGCTTCAACCAGGCATGCGTACCAGTGGTCAAGCTGTTCATGATCCAGTGCCTAGTCCCACTGTCTCAGCATCTCGCAAGAAACAGAAAATTACCCAGTCTGGACCTTCTCAGTCCTTCAGAGGGCCTTCTCCTCCTTTCCACCCGCAAACATTGGCTGCTTCCACGCAACCACCTTCTTCAGCTGGAAAACGAGGACCTGTTGTGGGACCCAAGGGCAAGAAGCAGAAATCTGTAAGCTAGAAATACTGAATAAGGAAGAGTTATGAAGATTCTACTCTCTATCTCCTTTTGATAGTTGTATTTTTCTTCTTCACATGACAGGGTCAGATACTGCCCAGTCCATCTTCGATGAAAATGCAGCAGCCCCCCTCAGGTCCAACTGGAAGGGGTCAAATTGTGAATCGGGTTTCTTCTAGTGCCCTTGCAGGTGCACCTGCTGAAGGAGCACCATCTGATTCTTTGATTGGGAGGAAAGTGAGGACCAGGTGGCCTGATGACAATAATTTTTATGAAGCTGTTATCACAGACCACAATCTTGTTGAGGTATGTTTCTGCCATCATTCTTCTTAGTAAGTTTAGTGGGCTTTGTATTAGGTGTAGATTAATGTTCTGTGGGTGTTTCCATCGTATCTTTTGATCCATTTTCAGGGCCGACATGCTCTAGTTTATGATATTGGTACTGCTGATGAGACATGGGAGTGGGTCAATCTTGCTGAGGTATATACGTAGTCCTTAAATGGAACAGTCCTTATTGTTTATATATTCCCCGTGTCGTTTACCGCTGAAGTTTCTTTGCTCTTTTTTTTATTTTTATTAATGAGACAATCACAGTATTTTATTGCTGACCTTTTTTATGGTGAAGTTTTGATATAATCCACAACAATTACTGTTTCTAATTGGTTAATGATATCTTTTAATGTGATTAATAATGTGTTCGATGATGCTTGCAATTGTACAATGGGACTATGGGAGTGATCAGCAATGTGTTTTGTGGCCCTTATAGTCTAAAAGAAGAATCTTGTTGGAGGATTTAATGTGTTAACTGCACTCTTGTTCACCTTTTGCGGAATTTATCTTTGGAATCTTTGAAATGTAATGTCAGTAAAGCTTTTGGTGGTTCAATTCCATCTCTTTGTCAAGAAAAGGTAAGTGATTCCTGAGTATTCCTCTCTTGGATGAGATGATAGACGAATGTGGTTTTAAATCTTCAACCTGTCTATGTTTTCGCACAAATAAGTATAATAAGTCCAAGGAGAATGGAATAGAATGAAGGAGAGTTCCCTTATTCCCTAGTAATTTTTTGTGCACTGGCTCTTGCGAGTTTTATTGATTGCGGTGCACAAGACGGGAAGGTACATCTGTTATTTATTCAAGTTAGTGCTACTCTACTGTAGCTTATGAGATGTTTAATTGGTACGGAAGAGGGTTGGCTAGGGGGAAGAGGAGATGTCTAGGATAGTAGTTGTGTTAGCAAATGGGTACTTTACAAGCTCATACTGTTTAGCGTGCCTTGTAACCTGTATATTTGTCTCTGGACCAGTGCGAGAAAGCACACTCCTAGAGGGTTAAGCAAAAATGATTTTGGAAGGTGGCTTTTCTGGCTGTAATCAAATATTCTTTTTGTGCCTAATGGAGGGGAAAATTGTTGAACGTTAAAAGTGAATTGAACTGAATTGTTGAGGTCTGATTTAACAACAAGAAAGACAAGCTTTTGTTAATTGTTTTTTTTTTCTTTTTTGCTCGGTGAAAGTCAACAGTGTTAGTTGTAGTTAGTAAGGTTTAAACCCCAGTCAAATGCATAATGCATGAGAGTACATGGTGCCTACCATTGGGCTACCACTCCACTTGCAGCTTTTGTTAATTGTTGCTGTTGCTCTGTAGTCTGGACTATGCTCGATACTAAATGCCAAGGGCTGTTTGAGTTTTTTGGGGGGGGTAGACTGAGGCAGCATGAATCAGGGGTACTCAGTAAAGAAGGGGAAATTTAAGAGTCCTCTGTAAGTTGGGCAGATCTGGTTGTGGCTTTTGAGAAAACAAAATACCTAGGAAACTTCAAATCCTTGTGCGTCTTAGCTAGGGCCTAAGAAGCACTGACAATTCCAAGAAGGTGGTGTGTCAGTATTGGATGTGTCTGACACTCCTGAAACGTGTCCGGCACTTTTCTGACGTGGCAGATTTTTTTGTTTGTTAATCCCTGCTGTTTTTGCTCTTTTCTTTTATAGTACTTAGAAGTCAGGATGTTAAATGTCTATTGCTTTAAGTATCTGTTTTATACGGATGTAATTTTAGTGCAATTTACAAATAAGGCATTCTTTCAATGTATGCATATAAATATGTTTATTCATTGACGCATTCAAGTTGCGTCGTATCCTTATCTTTTAGACTGCAGTGTCAGTGTAATGTCACGTCATACAGTGTTGGTGCCCTGTGCCCTTGTCCGTAACCCTTCGGCTTAGCCTAGGGCTAAAAGTCTGGAATTCCTTCCCTTAACGCAACAGTAAAAGTTTTTCGAAAGCTTGAGCAAAATTGTTGAAGTTACTCTCCCCTTAACCCAAAGACTAATAAGGCTATATGTGGAATTGTCGCCAGTGGCAATCCTAATCTCTTGCTACTTTTGTTTTCCTTGATCATGATCACATCATAAAAGCAGCACCAAGGGAGTACAACCGTCTACGAAAAGTCGATATCAACTATATGTCTAAACCTGTTCAAGAACCTCAAGACATATGGAAAAAGTTACTTCAAGGACTGGTTAACTGCCCTCGAGAACAAACTGTACAAAACGGACATGTATAGATAGGTTCTTACGCGGCATCAAAAGCATTCTAAGGCGCTTCCCCCAAGCAATCCACATCATCTGCAAAGGTGTCAAATGATTAGCTTTTGTTTTTCACCTTACCCTAGCTCCACCAGAATGAAGAGGCTCTACAGTTTATTATGTGGGAACGCCCACTCTTACCCGAAACAAGTCAGGGTCAAAGACCATATCTCGACCACCCCGTAGTGAATAAGAAGATGAATGACATGAATTGAAATAACCTGGTTCATGTTTGGTGTGTGAAGCCTGATTGATACTGGACTCGAGGCTCATAAATTCGTGAATTTTCTAGGAGTAACTGAGAGTATTTCGGTAATCTTTTATATATGACCCTACCAGATAAAAAGCGGCTAACACAGTTCTCTCCTTGTAGCTCTTCTTCCACATTCAAGAACATATTGAAAACTGGTTAGAGGCATTCTTACTGAACCACGTATAGCAAAATGCTTGCTTGATTCTTCTTTGTGCTAGTGTGCATGCGTGCGTGTGTGTTTGGTTTATTGCCCAACTATTCCTTCAAATCAAACTATTAACAAGATCCCTAGCACCACTATACTCCACCTTAGGCACGTGATTTAACCTTAACAAACAACCAGATTTTGACTTTATCCATCAAATCGCTTATTGGAAGCTTATGGTCTACCTTTTGTTCATGGGAAGAAAAACTGGAAAGAGTAAGAGCTAAGAGGGATGCAAGAAGTTCTCTAGGGAATGGAAGTTGGATTTCTTCTTTTTGTTTGGTTGGATAGGAAGGTCCGAAGGAGAAAGGAAAAATGAAAAATCTTTCAAATGTTATTTTGTGCTTATCACTTGAAACTGTATTTGAGGACATAGTTGTCAGAATCGTGAATCGCAAAATCGCACAATTCACGATTCGATGCATGATTCACACAAAAACGATACGAATTTGTAGGTGAATCGAGGTTTATATAAAATCGGTGGTGAATCGGACGATTCATGGTTCGATTCGCGATTCGGTTCACTTAAAAACGATACGAATCTATAGACTATAGGTGAATCAAGGTTTACCAGAGTTGTTACATTCGACTAATATCAAACCACTTTTGCGACTTTGCCTTAATTTTTCACATAGAAAAACGAGAATATAAGATTGCAGACCGGGGCAGGGCTCAGAGCCTTAATTTCAAAAATTGATCTTTTTAATTCTTGTATTCTCTACATCATAGACCGAGGCAGAGCTCAGAGCCATGGAGTTGTGGGCCAGCCAACATATGTTGCCAGATAAGCTAGTTTCGTATCTATTAAGCTACCAACCGCTTTTGTGTCAAGGCTAGCTTTCATTTGTACAATGAATCTTTAAAATCTATATGCACATTTCCAGTATACTATTCTACTTATCTTCCTATTATGTACAAATGTCTTTCCTATTAGACCACGTGATTGGCAATTATTAATAAATAGTAACAAACTTCAATATTGAATTAAGCTTCAATTATTCAATTTTGCAATGTTTCTTTATTTTATAGGTGCATAGATACATTTTCCTATGTATTTTTATAATTTGGACCATTCAGAAAATGATCAATCCGATTATTCATTCGATTTGTGATTTGACAACCTTGTTTAAGGTAATGCCATGGGAGCACTACTCATTTTTCTTCTTTATGTTGCAATATAAGAAGACTTTGACCAGTGATATCCCCTGAAGCTTTCAAAACCAGTACAAAAAGGTCTAATAAAATGCATGACCGAAATTCAGATCATGAACACCACTTTCCCTCTCTGTAATTTCTCTCAGTATCTGTTTTTTTGTTATGCAGATATCTCCTGAAGATATTCAATGGGAGGGTGAAGACCCTGGAATCTCTCGTCAAGGGGGTTACGGTGGGTCAGGACATGTGGTGGGTAGATCTGTTGGGCGTGATGGTGGCCCAGCCGGGGGGAAAGGTAGGGGTGTGATGAAGGGACAGTCAAGGAAGGGTTTTCCTTCATCACAGAATGGCATGGGAAAGAGGCGATCAGATGAAATTAAAATACTTCAAACAGATACTCTAATCAAGGAGGTCGGTGGAAAGCAACTTGATTTATATTGGTAGTTGACTAGTTGTAAATGTCTTGATCGTATAGTTTCTTTTGTTGTCTGGTAGGTGGAGAGAGTCTTTGGTGTCAGTCATCCGGATCCGCTTGAAGTTGAGAAAGCGAAGAAGGTGCTGAAGGTCGGTGAATGTTTCCATTTTTCTCTGTTTGATTTGGTATGAACAGCAATATGCATGTTAAAAGTTAACGATTTATGGAATGCAGGAACATGAACAAGCGCTTATTGATGCAATTGCACGGCTTGCAGATATTTCTGATGGAGAAAGTGGTACACTATTGTCTGCGACATTTCTATATGCATTTCATTTAGTTCTTCAAGATTTATGTGCCATGCGGACTACCTGTAATAGTTCGAAGGTGTTATGGTCAGTTTGGCTTCTCAGGGAAGAAGTTTCTTTCACTTATTTGGCCCTGGAATATTTTTATGACATTTATTCTGTTGAAGCAGGTTGTCCTTGAGAATATAGCCACGTGTCCGATATTAAGAGTAGTGACATTTCACCAGTTCAAAATAATTGTTTTTGTTCCGAGGGAGGGAGGTTATTTTCTGCTTTGCAATGCATTTACTACCAAGATAGAGATTGTGTTTCTCGCTTGTTTAGTAAACTCTATGATTGGCATCGCCCTATCCTGCTGGGGCACGAGTGCCCTTACTAGTTTTAGGGTTTGATCGACAAAAGCTATTTTCACTTTAGAACCGGTGGGTTATCATTCACTTTTCTTTATACCTGCCTTATTATTGACAAATAGGCTGTTGGGTTTTCATTCGGTGATCAAGCCCTGTCGGATGCTTCAATTATCTCAATTTATTTCCCATGTCTCTTGCTTTAATTTCCTATTTGACTTTGTTGCTTTGGAACAGATGAAGGTAGGCATTTCTTGCCCAAGGTCCGTGAATAGTGAACTGCAGATCCAGTTGAAAATAGAATAGCTGATTCACAAGTCACAGAAATAGCTGGAGGAATGGGTTTTTGATGATGGTCAAATCGACCAGAGGCCGTAAATTTGGCTCCAATGATCAGTAAGGTATTGGACGTCCCTTTTGATTCCGGTGCTTTGTTGTATAATGCCATCCCTCTAGCTGTAGGTTTTTTTTTTCCAACGTTGACTTGCTGTAGTTTGGGTGTTGTAGTGTAGGCAAATTGTAAGCTGGGATGGGTGTTTAAGTGTAGGCTAATTAGTAGCTGGGGATGGGAGTTTTCCTGGACTGATTGGCTGCTTCTTGTGTAAAACTATTCCAGTTTGTACAAAATATTTTGTTTTATGGTCAATTCACATTTGCGTTCAAAATTTTTGCTACTACTATTTATGTAGAAAGTGTTGCTATACGGCACTTGGATTCGAACTGGGATTGCATAGAAAATTTTGTGAATGCAATTGGCCGGAACTTTTGGATAATTGGTGTGCATGTAGGTTCTTAGGCATATTTCAATTGCAATTTTTATGTAATCCCTCCGTCCCCCAAATAAGAGTAGAGTATTTCATTTTGGACTATCTCTTAATAAATGTGTGTTTTGAAAAGTTAATGGATAAAAGTTTGTACAATTATCATTTTGTCATTTTAAAGAGTTAATGGGGAAAAGTTGAGAATAATTTTGAAAAGTGGAGGTAATTGATATGAGAGGTGTAAAGTGGAGATAAAAGTTGATATTAAAGGTGTAATAATGATGTTTTTGTAATAATTTGGATTTACAAAGTAGTAACACATTTAAAAATGGACGAAGGAGTAAGTTCCATTTTCAAAAAATATGGCATGTTGTGTAAGTGATTCATCTCAAAACGTCACTTTTTGTCCTTTAATACACAGAAATTTATATAATTTAATACAAAACTAAACAGATGGGTACGTATCACTGCATGTCTACATGATCCTACATAAAATTTACACAA
This sequence comes from Gaultheria prostrata, assembly GCA_036023075.1. Lineage (NCBI taxonomy): Eukaryota > Viridiplantae > Streptophyta > Magnoliopsida > Ericales > Ericaceae > Gaultheria > Gaultheria prostrata. The sequence continues at coordinate 20,127 of JAXBDA010005614.1, forward strand.
CCCAACAGTTAATTCTGCATGTCTACATGATCCTACATAAAATTTAAAATTCTTTTTTGATGTAATGTATCTCAGGTGTCCGGGCCAACTAATGAACAATTCTCACCTTCTGGATTGTTTCCTAGTTTGTTTCGAACCCACCTTAGCTCCTCCACCTTCCCTCCCCCGCTTCCTCCCACCTCCCTCCGTCCCTTTCTTCGCTGGCCTTCCACCTCGTTTCAACGGGCTACTCTCCTCCTTCCTCCGCTTCCCAACACCACCTTCTGGCTTCGTCAGCGGAGCCTCTTTCCTTCCCTCCCCTCTCTTACTATTTTCCCTTCTCCCACCACTACTATTACCCTCACCTACTCCGCTCTTCAAAGTCTCCACCACGGTGGTCGTCCCCTTAGAAGGCGAATTCCTCTTAATCCTCCTCAAGAAATCTGCAGCCCCTCGCTTCTTCACCGCCGCCACGTCACTCTTCTTCTTATCGTTTCTCATTAGATTCCCCCCTTTATCCTCCTCCTTGTTCCTCCTCGTGCTTCTCGTACCTGTCACGGGCCTCTCATTTGTCTTTGGACTCTCTTCTTCCTTTAAATTCGACGAGTTTTTTGCTCGTGCATTGGGATTGAGATTCGATTTTTTTTCATCTGTTTGTTTTGTATTCGATGTTTTTGCTGAGATGGAACTGCGCTTGCGGCATACCAGTATGGGAACCGAAGACTTGTGCTTTGCCAACAACGATACGGGTTTAAGCAGGTCAGGTTTCGTATCCACTGAGGTTGGGTTTGCTGTGGCCGGGGCCGGCGAAGAATCGGATCCTTGGGTTGGTTTCTTTTTCTTTAGTTCATCCAATACGAGGTTCCGAAGCTCAAAGGCTGTGACTGACTCAATGGATCCTTTGGGGAAGAATACTATAGCATTGGTGAAGAGGAGGAGGAGATCGCGGTAGAATTTGGTGGTGCAAGAAGAGTAGGAACCGGTTTTGAGTCGGGTTCGGATTGTCGCGAGATCCATATGAGCTCGGACCATGTTCTTGTACTCGGCCTTGTTCTGCAGTTATTCCAAACAGTTTGTTGATTACACTCTCGTTTTGATTACAAGCGGTAGAAGAATACAAATATCTCAATTATATCGAACAGGATAAAAAGCTATAATCATACTTTTAAGGTAATTGGACTGGGCGCCAGCCTACTATAGGATTACAAACTTTAGTCAAATAATTAATCTCATTTATCACAAAAAAAAAAATTAATCAGATCAAATTTGTTTCGAAAGATGGAATATCCATGCAAATTTTAACACAGATATTATGCAGAATTTTCACACATAATACTGGATAGAATTAAATTTTTTACATCAAAGATTCTTACCTTGACCACTGTAATAAAAAGACATTTTAGAGTTTTCTCTTTTCATATGTGAATCATTCGGATATGATAATTTTTTTAAAATTTTAGGTGTCCGGATCAGCTAACGCGCGCATCGAATAATCTTGTAAGGAGCCTAATAAAGTAAAACTACGTATGAACTGGTTCCAAAAAATATGACTCGAACATAAAAATTTAGAAGCAAGCAAAGCCCTAAATCACGGACTTAGACCTTAGACCACTCGGCCAACCCTCCCATGATTACCTCTATTTTTCCTAGCTGCTTGATAGCCTCCGCCATAATCCTCCCAAACCTTGTCATTTGTAAATTGTAAAAAGGCTAATATGGAGGAGTAGTTGTATTGCTTCAGACAGAAACAAGTGGGTCTCACGTAATGTAGTCTCACTACTTTGTCTACCAATTGAAAATGTGACAGGAAATTTGTACGACACTGCTCCACTTTTTAGCTCTTTACCAACATGTATAATCCAACAAATGAAAGGTTTTATACGGTGGCAACTCCATAAGGGATTTGGGGTTGCTGCTGTGCACCCGCTGCACAGCAGCAACCCCTGGTCCCTCCATAAGTTTGAAAGCGTGGCCTTATTCATAAATATCAATATTTTTACCAACTGTAAATCAACGAAAAATATCACAGTAATCACAACTAAAAATTTTGTTCTAACAAAAATCACATTTAAAGCTCAACCTAACAAGACATATCAACATCTCCTTATCAAAACAACAAAGCGAGTGCCTAGGATTCAAAACAAGCCACATAAAGAAGCAATTTTTATGAACTTTACGAGTTATCCAGTGGTGTCACCACCAAATTTAAGGGGTTCATTTATGAATTTTTAAAAAAAATTAATGAATTTTTAGAATATTTTAATATAATAGTAGTAAAAAAAATTCTCCCCGTGGGGTCGGCTAACCCCACTCTCACAAGAGTAGCGTCGCCTGTGGTTTCATACCCCGGTTTGTGTAATTTTTTAGGCTTCGTTCCACATCAACTGGCTTTTCAATTATTTGATTTTGTTTTTATTCAAATTTTTATTTTGCATTTGATAGTTTTGCGTCAAGTTTTTTGTAGGTTATTGATTCGTTTCGACGTGAAGAATCGGAAAAATATAAAAAAATTACGAGATCAAAAAACTATTGGAAAATATCCAAGAAAAACTATGAAAAGACAATTGGACTATTGACTCATATTTACTTGGATTTTTCGGAAAAAAACTTAATTTCGAAAAATATTCTTTTTACACTACGTAAAAATGGTTTTCAAAAGGAGATGTGAGCGATGAAAGTTTTCCCAAATCTTTTCGCAATGATTTTTCATTTTTAAAAGCACAAAAAAATGACCAAGGAAATGCCTCTCCAAGCCATTTTACCAAGGAAAATCACCAAAAAATGCCCTCCAGGAGACTGCATAAAAAGGTTGGTAAATTACGTTTGTGAACAGTAGCTCCCTATTTAGACCTCTTTTTAGGGAGCCACTATTCACTCCCTACCCATTTTTTAATTCTTGTTTGTCTTTCTTTCTCTCTCCTCTCTCTCCTCTTTATGTGTATAATATATATTATATGTATTAGTTTATATTATTTAATTGGTATAGAGAGAGTAATAGAGAGGTTTGTTGAAGTGTTGAAAGAGATGTGAGTGAGTAAAACACTGTTCACTAATCTTTTTAGGGAGGATTTGTGTTGTTATTGTTGGGGATGCCCTTAGGCACTTTTATAGGGTACCCTAGGATTTTAGGCACTTTCATAGGGTACCATAATCATAGAGTACCCTAGGGTTTAGGTTTAGGGTGCACTTTTCTATTATAGGGTTTTAATGGTTTAGGCACTTTCACAGGGTACCCTAGGGTTTAAATTTAGGGTGCACTTTCCTATTATATGGTTTTAGTGGTTTAAACACTTTCATAGGGTACCCTAAGGTTTATATTTAGGTACTTTCATAGGGTACTCTAAGATTTAGGCACTTTCATGCTGTTTGGGGAGTTGAGCAGAGAGAGAAATTGTGCCCATGTGGGAGAGAGAGAGAGAGAAGAGAGGGAGAGAGAGAGCAGCGTGATGTGGGAGTAGAGTTACACGTGCATTTTGAAAGTAGGGTTGAGTTGGATGTAAATCCTTCCTTTTTTCTGTACCGGCCGGGATATTCCCCATTAAATTAATAGGAATGCACGGGCCGGTCACAGTTTCCCGACCCCTTTACGTCCCACTCCAGGCGGAACCAAAAAATGTACCAATCAATACATTTTCCGGAATTTTCTCCCCCCCCCCCCCC
>JAXBDA010005615.1:0-23765 GCA_036023075.1 Gaultheria prostrata
TTGTATTAAGTTCCAATTCGTCGTACTTTTGTCTCCTGTTTCTATTCCCTCTAATTAAGGTGGAGTGGAAACAGTTATTGTATTTCTTTTAGCTCTATGTAGCCATCTGGCTTAGGTTCCCGAATTTTAATTATCCTTTTCATTTCTTTTTTTTCTTTTCTTTTCCTCCTGGGGTATGCCCCTTGTAGGCTGTATATTCGCTTAGCCTTTTTATTTCAAGCTGATTTACCCAAAAAAAAAAAAATTTATCTAGGTGTAGTTACCTAGGTGAGGTTTGAACCAACATATATACAACTATACAAGGCATGAGTCGATTGTTGTAGACCATGTCGACCATCCTTTCTCTTTCTGTTTGTAGTGAAATTCTTAAAGGAGAGAAGAAGAAATTCTAGATTAATTAATTCCTATTAGATTTTAGGGTGTGAGGGTGTATGAAAGTGAAGTGGGAAAGGGGTGTGAGAACTCACCTCTACTTCCTTTCTCTCTTTTTTTGGAAAACACTTTAGCACCATGTAGCTCATCAAGTAGTTCATCAATTATAGGGATGGGAAATTTATCCTTGATGGTATGCTTATTTAGTTCTCTATAATCCACACACATTCTCCATGTGTTATCCTTTTTCTTAACCAACAAAATTGGGGATGAGAAAGGGCTTACACTGGGCCTTATTACTCCAGTCAATAACCTTTCCTTCACCAACTTCTCAATCTCATTTTTTTTTTGTATATCTGGATACCTATAAGGCCTCACATGTATTGATTCAATCCCCAGTTTTAAGGGTATTTTGTGGTCAGCCTCCCTTGGAGGTGGTAGTGTTCTAGGCTCAGCAAATACATCATGAAATTGTTCAAGGATAGTTTGGATTTCAGAATGTACCTCTTGATCTTCCTTCTCCACAGTGAGACAGCTTATTTGAGCAATAACCCCTTGTTGAGTTTGTTTTTTTTTTTTGGGTAAATCAGCTTGAAATAAAAAAAGAGGCTAACCGAATGTACAGCCTACAAGGGGCATACCCCAGGAGGAAAGAAAAGAAAAAAAAAGTAGATTGTGGAAACCTACGCCAAATGGCTACATATGTCTAGAAGTAACAAAATATAACGTGTGTTTCACACCCATCTAGAGAAGAGGGAAATGAAACACACGGCAAAAGAATTGAAACTCCACTGATCAGTGTGTTCCCTTGAAGTACCATTGGCTTCCCCAACAATTGAAACTCCATTTTAAGATTCCTGAAATCCCAAAGGATTGGCCCTAGTGTGGTGAGCCATTGAATGCCCAAAACCATGTCACAACCCCCCAATGGCAAGACCCTAACCTCAACTGTTCCCCCTGCAGCTCCCAACTAAAGGCTTTACTGCACAACTTAGTGCCATCTATGCCATCTGCCAGAGCCATTGACAAGTCTGGAGTTGGTTCTGTTGCAAACCCAGAGAGCTTAAGTACACTTGGATCTATGAAGTTATGGGTACCACCGGAATCAATCAATATAGTAATGGTCACTCCTTTCATACTCCCACTAACCGTCATTGTTCTAATAGAGCTACTACCCATTAGGGCATGCATGGGAATCTGAACATCTTCTACGCCATTTTCCAGTAATTCTTGTGAGTCATGCTCCCTATCCTCTTCCTTCTCATCATCTCCAATTAATAAAAACAATTGCCTTTTTGACATCTGTGTCCCCTTACGTATTTTTCATCGCAATTGAAGCATAATCCCATTTCCTTCCTAATCTCCATTTCTCTTTGGGTAAGTTTCAGGGTGAGGAAATGAGGTAGGTATAGCATTACTTAAACTTGGTTGGGTTTTAGCATGGCTAAACTGGTGGATGCACTCCAACTGTTTATGGTTGCTTTTCCCATGACTCTGGATCTTCTGTGCATTGCCTTAATGCTTTCCTCTTGTAAACGTGCCAATCCTATGGCCTGAGAGATGTTCTTGGGTTGAAACATCTGAACATCAGCCATTATGTCCTCTCTCAACCCACTTAAGAAGCAACTTACAAAGAACTCCCGAGTTAACCCATTTGTCTTGTTGGTCAATTCTTCAAACATGCCTTAACTGTGTAATTTTGTGTAAGCTTGGTCAACTCTCCTATGGCATCCTCGAAGACGTTTGGTCCAAAGCGTGTGGTTAACCCATAAACGAATCCCTTCCAATCCATTTTCGTTTGTGATTTCTCAAACCATTGATACCACTGAATGGTTTTTTCATCAAGATGCATGACAGCTAACTTTACTTTCTGTGTTTCTTCAGTTTGATTGAATTCAAAGAAACGCTCGAGAGTGATCCATTACCATGTTGTGAATTCGAGTGTTCACCTTCATCAACTCCAAGATTGAAGGTTTTTGCTGCGATCTGATCATATTTGACACTCATGGCCACAATTAGATCTTTTAATTCCTTAATCGAATTATCAGTACTGTCTTTGAGTTGTTTCAGAGCATCTTCATTTCATCGCTGTTCTTGAGATCGTGTGTCCATGGCAGCCACTGTTCATTACAAGGAACGAGGGCTCTGATACCAATGATACGTAATTGCAAGAATTGGGGAAAATTCTTGAAATGCTTTAGAAAGAAGAATGAATTGTGGTGGAGTTTTGTTCAATCACAAGAATGAAACAGAAAAAGAATACAAGGGTTTTGGGAACTCTCGTCCCTGTACAATGGAATCTCTCGTTCCAGTTGTTCTTTACAAAACTCAGATATTTTCCTTATGCCTAACAACTCCCCTTTTATTGTTCATTTGCGTCCAGTTGCAGCAAATCTCTTTCCCGCCCAAAAGTGGTCGTAACCAATTAATGAACAAGCAACAGAAATACAAGTAGAGGGAAAGATTCTAACAAACTACTGTAATTGTTATACACACATGCATAAAAGAAGATAGGTAGTTGTATTTCTAGTAGCAAAGCTGGGAATGTATCACCTTCTCCCTACCTCACTCAACTCTCTCTCTCTCTCACCCCCAAGACACCTTCTGTGTCTCTCGACCTCCCTCTCTCTCATCCACAATGGCCAACGCGAAACACTAAAATGCTCCCCTTACAAACCAGCACCAACGCCAACGTAGCCGCGGCGGCGGCACTGCCCTGATCCAAGGCCGCATCTGGAAAGAACAACAAAGAAACCTACCAAAAAATGACCCAGCTCGAGCACATCGTACTCCGACCCGACACCTACATCAGCTCGATCGAAAAACATACCCAGACCCTATGGGTGTGCGAAAACAACAGATGGTCTGCAGATCCATAACCTACGTCCAGGGCCTCTACAAGATCCTCGTGAACGTGGCCGACAAAAAGCAGCGGGACCCGTCCATGGACGTTGTTAGGGTTGCGATCGATGTGGAGCAGAACTTGGTTAGCGTGTACATCAGGAGGACGGGGTTTATGTGCCTGAGTTAATTTGTGGGCATTTATTTACGAGTAGTGACTGTAATGATAATGAGAAGAAGAATACTGGTGGGAGGAATGGGTACGGTGAGAAGCTTAGGAATATTTTCACGACTGAGTTTGTCTCGAGTGACAGAAGAAGAACAAGCAGGTATAAAACAACTGCCGTTTTTTTTGACAATTTTATTGTGTGATGTTGGGATTAAGGTTTCCTGACGATTTTGCTCAAATGTTTGAGATTTTATGGATTTTATTGTGTCAATTTTCAAGAACAAGGTTTGTTATGTTGTGCAGTTTGATTTTGTCAATCTTGGTCCTTTATCGATCATTGTCTATTAGGGTATCTTTGAACATGTTTCAGTATTTGACTATCAAGTGATTTAGAGTTTCATTACAATTTTATTGTGATCTTGGGATTAGGGTTTCTTGAGAGTTCTGCTAATATGGTAGACATTTATGGATTTAGACCTAGGTTTCTTGATTTATATTAGGCTTTGTTTGATCAGATGAGAGATGCTAAATTTTCTAATCTGAAAAGTAATTGGTACGTACTAAACAGTGAGCGCTGAATTTAAAACACTGTACGTCTAATATTGAAAGAGGCTAAAGCATAGAAGATGGAATGGAGTGGTAGTGCAGGTGGGATAGTGGGTTGGCACCAGCGGCAACAATGATAGTTCTAAAGCTTGTGCTGGTAGTCTAAAAGGATGGGGTGGCGGCAGTGGCGGTAGTGGGGGTGGTAGTAGTGTAACAACCCGGATTTTCGAAGGAATATTTTTTATCTATTTATTAATTCAATTATTGTAATAACCCAAATTTTCGTAAATAAAAATTTGAATTATATTTTAATAATAATAATTTTCTCGGAAAATTATTTAATCATCAATTGATTTATTTAAATTAGTATTTATTCGTCCGCGTAAATTCGTACACCTGCCAAGGTTAATACACGAGAGAGAGAGAAAGGGGGAGAGAGAGGTCGTGTGAGAGAGAGAGAGAGAGAACCGGCTAGAGAGAGAGAGAGGGAGAGTCCAATTGCCAAGTCCCAATTTTGACCAAATCTCCCAATTTTGACTTTCCAATTATGGCATATCTAGCCATTTATTGTGTTGTCTCTCTCAGGGAGACACAATCTACCCACTGACGCGCCTAGATTTACTAGCTATTGACTTCCCACCAATTATCAGTACATTTTGTTCCGGAAGATTGCGTAGTCGCGTAGAACCTACACTGCGAAACTTGACTAGGTGAATTCACCATGTGCCTATAGCATGACGCGCCTATTTATAGCATGACGCGCCTAGGGATCTCATGATGCACCTAGAGATCTAGTAGCCTCATAGCCTTTATCTCCCCGGAGTACAATTTACTCCGGCAAAGTAGCTAGTCGCGTAGAAAGTGAACAGAACGAACACGTAGTCACATTATTTTTCCTAGCATTATTGTCCTAGCATGACGCACCTAGATTTTATGACACACCTATAGATATGGTACCTTAATAGCCTCATGTCCCTTAGTCAGTACAATTAGTCCGGGAACAAGCCTATCGCGTAGAGATTACTCCGGAAAGACCCGTAGTCACTCTGGTAGTACTAGACTAGCCATTATTAACCTAGGGAGAATATATTCCCTCAATTATGATTGCGTCATAAGATATTATTGCGTCATAAATCAAATCTTAGCCTTATTAGCCTTGTGCTCAATTGCAGTGCAAATTAGTACCGGAAATGTAGTTAGTCGCGTATTTCTGCACTGCGAAAGGTGACTAGGTGAATCTCCCCCTTGGATTCATTGCACTTGAAGCTAGGAAACAATAGCCTCGAGCCTATTTAGCCTATGGGAAAATCCCCACATCATTACGCGTTATAGATTCATCCCATCATGAGATTCTTGCCATAATGTGGAGGAAATTGATGAGAGGGCCGGCCATATGAGGGGGAGGGTGAGCTCCATGTTTGCCTATAAATAGAGAGCACACTTCACTTGAATCCTCACACCAAAATCCTCTCTCACTCTCATTAGTTTTAGTAAGCTTTCTAGTAGTTTTTGGTAGAAAATCCCAAAGTTCTTCCAAGTACTTGAGTGTTCTTCATGAAACTCAATGAAACTCAACCTCCACCACCACTCTCCACCCTCCAAAGCCGCATCTAGATCTTAGTTTCGAAGTTCCGGCGAACCCTCCGGCGTTTCTAAGAAAGTTTACTTTCTTTTCGACGCCGTTACTCCGCCCGTCCGCCGTTAGCTTTTTCTGCTTCCGATTAATCTCGGAATTACGGTAATAATCTTTATCTAAATTTCTACTAGTTATTTTAGCGCAAGATTAATTTTTAGTAATGTTATAATGCCCGGTTTAAAAATAAAAGTTAGTAGTTTTACGGTTTCGAAAAAGAAAAGTGTTATGATTTTAAAAATACTTTTTCGAACTTACGCAGTCGTTATAATGCCAGAATGGAAAATGATATTTCAAATTTACGCAGTTATAATGTCCAATTGATTTTTGGAAAAATACGCGAACGGTTGCATTTTTGAAAAGGCGAAATTATCGACAAATGAGAATTTTCTGAAAAAGACTCTGTGGAATATTTTTGGGAAATGAGGAAAATGTTTTATGACTAACTTGAGACTGTGGAATGACCCAAGACTAACACCCTTGAAAGTCTGTCTAGAATGAGGATGGGTGCTATTAACTGGATACTCCGACCCCCTCTACCTGGGACTTTCCTGGTTATTCTATTGTCGAGAGAAGGTCGCTAAAAGAGAAATGATATTTTAAGAGACACATTTTACGAGGAAATGTTGAATTACGGAGAAACACGTTTTACAAGAAAGTGTATTATTTTCGAAACACGTTTTACAAGAAAATATTGAATATGGTAAAACACGTTTTACGAGGAAACGCTGATTTTAAGTGACACATTTTACGATGAAATACTGAATTTTAGGAAAATACATTTTACGAGGAAACGCTAATTTTTGAAACATGATTTACGAGAAAGTGTAATTTTACGAAAAGAGATTTTGAGACACGATACGAGAATTACACGACACGATTTTCGAGATGAATAGTTGACACGAGGAAAAGAGATGAGAATGAAATAGAGAATTCGTAATGATGATAATGAATACGGTAATGCAACTTTAGTACCGCCCTTCACGTAGTTACGGTCCGTGATGTGGTTAGAACTAAAAGATACGGTAGTACCGCTATAGCACTGCCCTTCACGTAGATGCGGTCCATGATGTGGTAAGGGCTAAAGCGCGTACAACAGCACGGTGGATAAAACTTTGTATCACGTAGATGCGGTCCATGATGCAAGGTGGCTGAATTGTATCACGTAGATGCGGTCCATGATACAATACGGTTGAAACTGTGTTCGTGAGTGTCGCATAGTGGATTAAGCTTTGTATCACGTAGATGCGATCCATGATACAAGGTGGCTGAATTGTATCGTGCAGATGCGGTCCACGATACAATACAGTTGAAGCTATGTTCGTGTGAGACGCGGGGTGATCGGACTTTGTATCACGTAGATGCGGTCCATGATACAAAGCAACCGGATCCTCGAGCGGAAAAGTTGGTGAAAGACGGGCCAATAACTTTCAGAGTGATGCGAGATGGTTGAAATGATTGGAATGAATGATATGACTGTGATGATCGAAAAGATGAAATTTGAAGAATAATACTTACGATGAAAAATGAGAAATGTTACGAGACACATGATTACCACCACGTTTACTCTGATTTGTATTGACACTGACACAAACATATTTACACAGACATTGTCATATTTATTCATGAAAACTATTTTCGGATAAACTCTTGTTATTACTTTTAAGCTTTGATATATTGTTCTAGAATTGCTAGATGGGATTTGGGTAGAGTTATTGCTGGGCGTTTTCGCTCACAGGTGTTGCACTTGTGTAACCCTGGCATAATACCACGATGTTGCTCTGCAACTCTGACGTATTATGTCAGACTATAAAGATGAACAGGAGGAGCACTATAGCTTGGGAGCTTATGGAACTGGACAGGACACCGCCGGGGTTGACGGCAGTGCAAAGAAGTAGAGAAACCCTAGTTGGACCTGTTTCGAATAAATGTAATAGCAAGGAGAATTATGTAATTTTCAAGGTGGAAACTTGTTGTAAAACTTATTTATTATTTCTATAATAAATATAACGTTCCCAAAATCAGGGGCGTTACAAGTAGCACATAGTTTTTTGTATAGTGGTGGTAGAGCAATGATGGTAGTGAAGCCCTATAACATCACACCTAGAGCCACCATCACAACTTGGGCCACTCTCACATGATTATTACTAAGGCCCCGTTCCGCTAAAAAAAACCAGTTGCAGTTTTAATCCAGAAACTACTTCATTCCACTAACAAAAAACTACCCAAAAAAATCAGTTTTGTTTTAAACAAAAAACTACTCCATTCCGCTAACAAAAAACTACCCAAAAAAACCAACTCATTCCACTAATGCCACTAACTTGGGTTTTTTGGCTTTTTGATGTGAGAGCTCGAAAAACGCATTGGCTTTTTGTGAGTTTTTATGTGATGTATTGTGAGGGGATGACTTGTCTCGAAAATCGTAATAAACTGGCTTTTGACTTTTTGAGTTAGTGGAACGGGGCCTAACCTTTTAAAAAAAACAATTGGTATCATCAGCCAAAACGCGTCCTACTAATGTAAAATTACAAATTTGCCCTCCCCTTATACGTCTGTGAAAAAAAATTTATAATGGAAGCAGCTCAACTTGTTTTCATTTTTTAATCATCTGAAAAATTTATTAAAAGACAAACCTGTGAGAAGATGAGATTAGCAAAAAAAAATTGGAAGTTCTGTACCCATTCACGTCCGTGTGTCCCATGACTTTAAAAAAAGCAAGCATTTAAGAGTTGTTAGGGTATGAGGGCAGATTGATAATTTGGTAACGCAACTCAAAAAATCAAAAAACCACTTAACGGAACAAGTTTTAGTTTTAAACTAAAACTAAAGACCCAAAAAACTAAAAAACCAAAAAACCACTTAGCGGAACATCCCCTAATTGAAAGGGGAATTATCGTTTCTCATATTGCCGCCATCACGGGTAGAGTGAATCCCGATAACAAGAACTCCTTCGATACTTTATCTTAGGTTACTTAACTTGAACCAACACTTAGACACATAGTGGCACAGATATGCTACACAATACCCATAGTTGGACACGCCCATATTGCAAAATTAGAGACATGACACTTTCGGGTCGCATTTTAAAAAGTATGAATAAAAAATGCAAAGTGAGGGACTAATTATAAATGTGACGCCATTTATAATGCTTGCTTTGCCCATTTGTCTATTTTGATGGTACAAAAATGGACTTCCTGATATTAATTGTTAGTTCAAAATGTTGTTTCTCCTATGTTGGTTGCCAAAGGCCGCACTATGAAATGGATTGTTTCCAACATAGATGTCAAGCTTGTGGTTATTTTCTCATTGTCTTCATCTATGAATTTCATTTAATTTACGCTGTGTCTATGGGCTGAGATGATGATATGCATTGCTCCTCTATTTTCTGTTGTCCAAGTATGGACTTGTCATGCAAATATTTCATCACTTCTCATGGACTTGATATATTCCTTGTCCGTGATTCTATCTCAACTTGTAGTTCAGAATAAATAGCACTTCATGTTAGAGCTTGGCCATTTGGCGTGTTTTGTAAACTGAAATTTTCCTCTTTCCCTTTTTTGCACCTTAATATGTACAGAAATGTTGAGGCTCTTGGAACTAGGTGTTGGGAAACGAATCCCAGAACCCAGTAATGACGCGTACAGATTAAACAACACAAACCCTACAAGGCGGAATTAGGGTTTACCTCTCATCCGTAGACACGAACGCTGGTTGACTTGTTTCTTTTTAGAACTTAACAGACCCGATTACTGCACCAACAAACGCTGCTCGACGGTACCTCACAATCTTCTGTCATATTCCCTTATACCTCGATTACGTAGTCAAGCGTGGACTTCTACGTAATCTCCTTGTTCTCTTTCTCACAGCCTCTCATCTAATTTTCTGAATGACTGTTGTGAGACCTAGAGAACATAACAATATATTTATAGGGCTAGAGCAGTGACCTGAGGAGAAATAAATCTAGGCTCCTTGTGTAAATAAGAAAATCTAATCCCAACTGAATTCTATTCTTATTTCATAAATTATAATTCACACCACTAAAGAATTATAATCGCACTCCGTTCTTTATCTCAATTTATATTTCGAGCTCCACGTTATTAAATACTTATTAATCTCCCCACGTTAAGATTACAGATACTCCTTGATTAAATGTCGATTACTAACAATCTCCCACTAATCAACATCTTATAAAACACCTTGAGACTAACCACTTAACTTATTCGATATGTCGGATACAAATATCCACCTGCAGGGTTTGGCATAACCGAAACTTATAAGTTTACTCAAGGGGGTATCATCAATCCCTAATGGGACGTGGATTCCATCAATAATTAATATCGATATATATCATGCATATAGTGGCGTGACCCAACTCACCAAGACTATTGACCCAAAATAGGATCTCACTTTATAATGAATCAAAGTAAACAACACTAAATGTATATATTTACTAATTACATCTGGATTAAGAGCATAAGCATTTATAATCACCATAAGGTTCTAAATGTCTTATAATGTTAGTATTAAGACAACTACCTTAACGCGGTCCTGTCCAATACACACAAAGTGTACTAGTACAATGAGTTGGAACTAGAACAGTTCCCTGTAGTCAAGACAGACCTACTAAAACATTGTACTACAATCCTACTGATGGTGTGTCAAATTCCATCTAAGATTGTGAACCAAAAACTTATATTTCACAAAAACCGATGATCCAATCTTCTGTGTGTAAGCCGTACTCTACACACTAGATCATCTACTATGTAGAATAAAAGACACAGGCACAACATACAATTATATCATGAAAACATTGCCCAAAAAAGATTCTCATCAAAAAGGGATAAACTGATTAATATTTACCAATAAAAATTAATCCATTACATAAAAGCAAGGCTTTTAGTAAATTTTTTTTAACAATCTCCCACTTAGACTCAAAACCATGCTGCCATGCATCTCACTCCCATTCCCTCTACATGAGTATCAAAAGTCTTGGCTTGTAAGCCCTTGTATAAGGATCTGCTAGGTTGTTAGCTGATGCAATCTCGGTCACAGCTATATCACCTTTCTGTACGATCTTTCGAATCAGGTGATAACCTACGCTCAATGTGTTTTCCCTTCTTATGAATCTTTGACTCCTTCGAGTTAGCAACTGCACCACTATTGTCATAATAGACTGAAATTGCTGACTGCACCGAAGGTACCATTTCGAGATCCATCAAGAAATTCTTGAGTCAAACGGCTTCCTTACCTATTTCAAAAACTGCCACATACTCGGCCTTCATGGTGGAATCAACAATACACCATTGCTCGATGCTCCACCAACTTATGGCTCCACTTCCTGAGGTAAACACATATCTCGAGGTCAATTTACTGGAATCCTTATTTGACATAAAGTCTGAGTTTGTGTACCCATAAGGCACCAGATTGTCTGACTGGTACACCAACATATAATCCTAGTTCTTTTCAGATACTTGAGTATATGTTTTATACCAATCCAATCTACTTGTCCAGGGTTAGACTAAAATCTGCTAACCATGCCTAAGGCAAAGCAAATATGAGGTCTAGTACACATCATAGCATACATGAGGCTTCCTATTGCTGAAGCATAAGGAACTACCTTCATTGTTTTCCATCTCCTCATATGTCTTAGGACACTGATCCTTGAATAGATTGATTCCATGTCTGAAAGGAAAGAATCCTTTCTTGGAATCATGCATGCTAAAATAAGTAAGGATTGCATCGATATAGGAAGCTTAAGATAAGCCTAACATCATTTGCTTGCGATCTAGCATAAGTTTAATTCCAAGGATGTGACTAGCTTCTCCCAAATCCTTCATATCGAACTGGCTGGATAACCACACATTTACTGTAGACAACACTTCTACATCGTTTCCGATGAGCAAGAAATCATCAACATATAACACCAGAAACACCATCACTTTTCCGTCGCATTACTTGTACACGCACAACTCATCCGTACATTGATCAAAACCAAAAGACTTGATTACTTGATCAAAACGAATGTTCCAAGACCTAGATGCCTGCTTAAGTCCACAAAGGAACTTCTTAAGCTCGCACAACATGTGCTTTTGATTTTTTTTTATCAAAGTTCTGCATCTTTTATGTTGTAGTTCCTCGTTGTAGTTACAGGGTTCGGCTTACTGTTCTTCAGGGATCATATCACAAGATTCTCCTAACAACGTATACCGACTGGGTGGAACAATAACCCTCCCACTACAATGAGGTACTGGTGTTTCAATAATAATTTCTTGCAGTGTAACCTTTTGTACTATTGGTGTTGAAGAAATCTGCACCGGCCTATTTTCTCTCAATTCTTCTAGAACAATCTTACTACTGAGCTTGTAATCTATGACATAGTCCTCCTCTAAGTATCAAGCATTGGTGCTAACAATGACCTTATGATGCTTAGGACTATAGAATAGACCAACTTTTGTTTCTCTAGGGTACCCCACAAACACAAACAAACATTTTTCCTTGATTGCAACTTATCTGCTTTCCCTTTCAGCACATGTGCTGGACTACTCCAATCCCGAACATGCCATTGACTAGGTTTGCACCAAGTCCATAGTTCTATGGGTGTAGTTAGTACTGACTTAGATGGTACCAAGTTAAGAATGTACGCTATCGTTTCTAGTGCATGTCCCCAAAACGAATTTTGGTAAATCTGAATAACTCATCACTGATCTCACCATATCCATAAGAGTCATATTCCTTCTTTCTGCTACACCATTATGTTGTGGCATACCTGACACAGACAACTGGGATGTAATCCTTTCTGGTGCCAAGTAGTTCCTAAATACTCCCAAGAGGTATTCGCCACCACAATTAGATCATAGTGTCTTGATACATTTATCCAGATGTTTTTCCATTTCCGGTCTATGCTCCCTGAATTTCTCAAAGCATTCGTACTTACGGTGCATCAAATAAATGGAACTGTATCTTGAGTAATCATCAATAAAAGTATTGAAATACTCAAAACCACCTCTATCTCGAATATTCATAGGTCCACACAGATCAGAGTGAACCAATTCCAACGGTTCTTTAGCTTTATTCCCTTTAGCTGAAAAAGGGCCTCTTAGTCATTTTACATTCTAAACAGAATTCATAGACTGGAAGTGCCTCCACTTCTAATGAACCTAAAGGACCATCCCTAACCAGTATAGAAATTCTATTTAGATTAATATGATCTAGACATAAGTGCCAAAGATACGTTAGGTTCTACTTAGAAGACTCTTTCTCTCACATGGCAATCTATTAGTGTTATTCAACTCGTTTAGTTGCAGCGTAGGAAAGCTAAGATTACTAATGTAGAGATTGTCAACCAATGAACCAGAATAGATAAAATATTTATTTAGCTTAATAACCACATAGTTATTAATATAAACCAAAATATCCATCTTTAACCAAATTAGAAACCGAAACTAAGTTTCTTCTAATTCAATGAACATAAAGATAATCTCTCAAAATTAAATGCCTACTGCAACTGCTGCTACTTTTGTAGCACTTCTCATATGTAGATAGATCTCTCCATCACTAAGTCTTAAGGTTTTCTTGAACCCCTGCATTAAATTGCAAACATGATTAGTGGCACCCGTATCTACACACCAGGTACTAGTAGATAACACCACTAACCATAATTCAACCACTAGTGAAAAAGATTTACTTTGATTGTTCACATTATTGAGATAAATCGGATAACTTTTCTTCTAGTGTCCTTTCTGCTTACAGTGAAAACACGTGCCCTTAGGCTTTTTCACTCTTACTTTTAGGCCCATGAACTTTCTGAGGAACCGTGGCTTGTTGTTGAACCTTTTTCTGCTTCTTGTTACCTTTCGGCTTTAGAAGTAGAAACCTCTTCATCCACAAGAACAGTTTTCTATTTGTTAACCAAAAGACCCCAAGCTAATTTAAAGCTCTTTCAACAATTCCGTCAAAACAATAATGCATTTTTTTTTAAATATTGTAATTCAGGCGGTACTGCTACAAAGGCTTAGCCAGCAACTGGAGCATAATATTAACCTGAGTTTCCCCATCAATATCAGCTCTTAAGATCTCTAGTTCATTCAGAAGACCTATGATCTTCAGAACATGATCCCTTACTAGGGTCATTCAACAAATGTTATACTCCACAATTCCCACATTGCAACTTGCCTAACTGCACGATTCTACTCCCCAAACATATATTTTAGGTTATGCATCATTTCCTAAGCAGTTTCTATAATTGATGTTGATGTTGCAATATATTCGGCAGAAAAGCCAGAATGTATCAGTGCACCACCTCATCAGTCATAACTCAATCCTTATAAAACCGGATTTTAGGTTCTGTCGCAATTTCAGTGAGTTCGGGAGAGCACACCTCAGGGAGAATAAATTCTGTCCCCAAAGCAGTCAACACAATATCCAGATCCTTTTCTAGTCAATATAATTAAATCCAGTAAATTTATTTTCTTTGAGTATGATACTAAGTGGATTGAAAAATCCCATTTTTGAATCTGAGACTCACATAACAACAATTATGAAGGGCAAATAATAATTTTTTTGTATTTCTATTAAATTGGTTCCCTCAACCAGTTTATTAAAAGAAAAACATTATCAACCCTACACACCGTGAAGAATATGTCTCGATGGGTAGGTCAACTACTCTTCATCATTCGTGCAGATAGGCACAACCTTTTAATTAAATAGCTAAGTTGTTTCGGTCCTATAAATAAAAGCAGTGACTCAGATAGAGAGGATACTTGTTATTTATAGCTAAGTGTATACCATTACCTAAAACCTCAAGACCCATTGTTCCGTAATGAACTACCCCAGATGGAGGAGTAATCCACACAACAATTATCATGGAGCTATCCTCTAAGGAAGTAAGTACTGATGATGCCATAATTAATTTCTTCCGATGGGGAGGAAGGTCTAAAACCAACACACAAAACTTAATTATATCATCTACATACTAGTAATGGAGACCATGGGATTCATATAAAATAAACTACCTCTCCCACTTAGTTATTTAAAAAATTTGTGAGGGTTATAAAAATTAACACGTTTGCAAAAACCGTGATCTAGGTCAAAAGCTAAATATTACCATGTTGTCCAAATAAGGTAAACTATCACACATGCAAACAATAAGGATATACAAATATTCATAAATAAGGAAACATAAATAATATGTATCCCAACTATTATTGCCAGTAATGCAATCCTTGTGTAATAAGGAATCCTTCCAATCTTGAAATCCTTAAGCAATAAGGAATCCTTCCAGTCTTGAAATCCTCAAGCAATAAAGAATCTTTCCAAACTTGAAATCCTTGAGCACTTCTTGTGTAGAAAACTTAGATACTTTGAATCAATCAAGGAAACTAAAATCCAACCATACTTAGACAAGAAAAATCAGATCTGAATTTTTTTCCGATGAAACTGCACACCCTTCAGTATTTTGGATTTTTCTCCCTCATCCGAACTCCGATTGAACTGATTCCAATTGGGTTGGATTCGAAATTCAATTATCTACAACTTTCATAAGAATCGATTTTCTAATTCCATCGTTTACTGGGTCAAAACAGCCCTGCAATCAGACCCACGAATCTGGAAAACAATTTGCTGCGAGCCAAACATCCTTTTTCCTTGACGAAACTTATCTTCTTGTCAAAAAAAGCTTGTCTCCTTCATATCCATCATCTTCGATCTCCGAATAACCCATTGAACGCCATTCGAATCGAAAATAATAAATACATACATTGAACTTATGCCTCCATTGGAGTTCACATGCTATGTTAATTATTACAACCACGAAAAATAATCAAGGTACCAAATAAAAAATAACAAGCACTACATTAATTATTACAACCACGAAAAATAATCGTGGTACCAAATAAATAACAATAACCACGAAAAAGCATCGTGGGATCTTATCACACAAAATCAACTAAAAATTTTTGTGACCATAATAGTTGGATAAGAACGCTGCAAAACAAGGGTTAGCACAGTTCTACTTCTTATCCTCTATATTCTCTGGACAACATGGCCTGTTTAATCCATACACGTGATTACAGCCCGCTAGGATACCACTGTTGGGAAACGAATCCCAGAACCCAGTAATGGCGCGTACAAATTAAATAACAAAAATCAACACAAACCCTACAAGGCGGAATTAGGGTTTACCTCTCATCCGTACACACGAACGCTGGTTGACTTGTTTCTTTTTAGAACTTATGTTTCTTTTTAGAACTTAACAGACCCGATTACTGCACCAACAAACACTGCTCAACGGTACCTCACAATCTTCTGCCATATTCCCTTATACCTTGATTACGTAGTCAAGCGTGGACTTCTACGTAATCTCCTTGTTCTCTTTCTCACAGCCTCTCATCTAATTTTCTGAATGACTGTTGTGAGACCTAGAGAACATAACGATATATTTATAGGGCTAGAGCGGGGACCTGAGGAGAAATAAATCTAGGCTCCTTGTGTAAATAAGAAAACCTAATCCCAACTGAATTCTATTCTTATTTCACAAATTATAATTCAAACCACTAAAGAATTATAATCGCACTCCGTTCTTTATCTCAATTTATATTTTGAGCTCCACGTTATTAAATACTTATTAATCTCCCCACGCTAAGATTACAGATACTCGTTGATTAAATGTCGATTACTAACACTGGGCTTCTTGGAAGTTTATTAAAGATGGCTCCAACTAAGAAGGAAGACTATAGACTGAAAGAATAAAAGGATGATGTGCCTTTCAAACTTGGACCTGCCGAGAAATTTCTGAGGGCAATGCTTCATATACTTTATGCATTTAAAATACCAGATGCAATGCTTTACATACCTAATGCATCTTTACATAGCTAATTTTGAGACTGTGCTTTTTCTTCTTCTTTTGAACATGAGAGATTGCGGTTAACTATCTCAAAAAGTCATTTGAGACCCTAGAGGTAAATCTCTCACTTCAGCATTAGTTTTTTTTAGCTGCTGTTATGTTATTTTGTAGACCACGCTTCCCGATCGCGAGGATGGTTTCGCTGTCACTACACAGGATGACTAGTAAGCGCATAGGTGCCCATTGCAGCACACCTTGAATGTTTTAGAGTCGCCACTTGGTTTAGGCTAAACCAAGAAAAAGCCCTTCTACCAGAGATTCACAGTTCGGGAAACACGGGTATGATGAAGGGAAGGTGTTAGGCACCCTTCTCCGCCAAGCTACAAAGGCTAGCCTGTACTTGTTTGACATAAAATAGCCTCAATGCTTTATAAGACCCTGGATGCAACTTGTTTTTATATCCTTAGCAAATATAACTGACGAAAGCAGTAAAACAATCACACACGGGAAAGGGGAGTAGGAGTATGACGTTACACACACAAGAACGAGAAACAGCGGCACTATACCAGCTATTAATCTGTCAGCCGACCAATCAATTTGGCGGCCGACAGACTACACGGTCTAATGTGTCGTCCTGTACATTGATCAACCGGCCGGTGTTCTTCCCAACGCCCAGACTTTTCACAAACCGAAAGCTAACAGATTAAAATTGAACTAAATACACAGAAAGGTTTAAGAATTAACCGACTCAGAAGGTGTTGTAACCTTCGTATATCACTCAATCAGCGACTAGATTGCTCGATTTGTTGCTTTATGGTGGGTTCTTCACAGGACCTCAAAACCTTAGTTCGGATTTAGGGGTTTTCTACTGGATTGATTTCACCTCTCAAGAGTAGAGGGCTTTTGAAGCTCTGGTTATGGGGAGTGTTTGCACAGCACTTTGGGTTGTGGGGGTGAGAGATTGTGTGTGAAGTCCGAGAGCAACATTGCCTATAAATAGGGCTTAGCACGGGAGAGTCCTAATCCGATCATGAGACGAATTGGGATGTGATTGCAACTCTTTGAACTCTATCTCATAGAGTCCGCAACTTGATGGTTAAGAAAACAAACGGTTATCCGATCACCGGGAAGAATTTGAGTCCCGATCGGGCTCAGCTACGAAAGCTTTTGGAACAAGCTGATTTGCCGGCCGGCCTAATGGTTTGTCAGCCAGTGGATGTGCTTGCTGTGGATGGCCACTTCCGGCGGTTCCCGGAAAAATGTGTTTTGATTTAAAATATGAGTCGCCACCCGGGATTTAATTTAGAAAATCTTTTTGGTACCCGAGAAACCGTTTGAAAATAATTGATGACTCTTGTGCCGTTTGGAAAAGATTTGATCTGCGAAAAAAGATTCTTTTTGGGTCCGGAAGCCAAGTTACGGACGGGGAAGGTTTTTGGAAAAACACCCCGCTCGCCCGGGATATTCCCGGTCTCTACTAAATATTTGTGGGATAAAGAAAATGTTTTATTGAAATTTTTTGACAATTAAACAATTAAATAACAGGAAATAATAAATAAATGAAGTTAACAGGACTATCAGGAAATAAAATAAATTGGAGGAACTAAATGTTAAATAAAGTAAAGTTGAGGGGAAGAGTATAATTTTGAAAATGTAAATCGCGCCAGAGGATAAGAAAACAGGGGAGGATTTTCTGGAAAACAAGGGAGAACAGAGGGAGGGCCGCCCGGCTCTCAGGAGGAGCCGCCCGACTTTAAGGCGAGGGCCGCCCGGTTCTCATATGAGGCCGGCCGGCCCTCCGGCCATTTTTTTGCAAAATATTTTTATCCTCTGGAAAGGATAAGGTTTGACTAAAAAACTGTTTTGGAGAAGAAATGTGTCCCGAGAAAAAGACCGAAACGCGCGATTATGATAAAAAATCACTCGTTTCGATACTTCGGGAGGATTTTTACTGTAAATAAGTTTTCTCGGACCCAAAAATAACTACGGGAGTTATTCGGAGTTCGGGAAGAAACCCCTCAAAAGAGCACGGTTAGTGAACCCGGCCCCCAAAAAATACGATTCTTATACCTTGATTTGAGTCGATTTCAGACGCCGAAGGAAATTGGTTTTGAGTTTGATTATCAGTGGTTTTGAGAATTGGAGTTGAGTAGGAGCGATGTATCTTTTCTTCTTCACTCTCTGGTCTCGTAAAACCCGTTCGTCAAAATGAGAGAGTGAGCTTTGATTTTATAGCCGCTCGGGTTATCCACCGGATCACGCGAAATATTTTTTGTCATCATGATATTCCCCGACGCGGGGATATATTCTCTGTAAAAAATCTCTGAACCCAGATTTTCTGACAAGACAGATAACAGACAGGGCCGGCCAGTTCTCAAAGAGAGCCGTCCGGTCCTGACGTCAAAGCCGTCCGGTCGTTGAAAGGAAGTAAAGCCGCCCGGTCACTGGTCAAAAGCCGTCCAGTCCTTTACCTTTTATTTCTGAAAATTCTTTTTGTTGTTTTTCAAATGATTTTAAAGGCGCGACCGATCATTTCAAGGTATTCTACCATATTTTCTTTATTCATCATTAGGGAGATGCAGGGCCAAAAATTGGGGTGTCTACAGTTGCCCCTCTTTGACGTGACTTGGTCACCATTCTGTGATGCAAGTTGCATCGAAGAAAAAGAGACATCCCGATTTCGGTTGCCCTAACATACGAGAATAAAAATCAATAAAACGTGGTCGAGTGCCAAGGCATCCTATGTACCCCATTTGTAGGGATCAGACCAAACGTAGTTCATCGGGGCTAAAATCAAATAATTACCTGACGGATTTTTAAAATCAGAAATGCCGCTGAGGGCGCTGGGAAAATAGATTCCTCATTTTTCGATGAGGGAAAAACAAACGATGATTTTTGGAAAAATCAAATAATTACCTGACGGATTTTAAAATCAGAAATGCCGCTGAGGGCGCTGGGAAAATAGATTCCTCATTTTTCAATGAGGGAAAAACAAACGATGATTTTTGGAAAAATCAAATAATTACCTGACGGATTTTAAAATCAGAAATGCCGCTAAGGGCGCTGGGAAAATAGATTCCTCATTTTTCAATGAGGGAAAAACAAACGATGATTTTTGGAAAAATCAAATAATTACCTGACAGATTTTAAAATTAGAAATGCCGCTGAGGGCGCTGGGAAAATAGATTCCTCATTTTTCAATGAGGGAAAAACAAACGATGATTTTTGGAAAAATCAAATAATTACCTGACGGATTTTAAAATCAGAAATGCCGCTGAGGGCGCTGGGGAAAATAGACTCATTCCTTTGCATGGGATAAACTATGCCGATGAATTGTCAGCTGACCTTGGGATAAACTTCCGGTCAGCAAAATCCATGCTAAAAAATGGTGTGATTAACATTCCGCGCATTATCAAGCAATTTTCTCCCGAAGGGTTTGCACCGTGTCTCTGTTTGTTGGCAGCATTTCTGTTCGTCCGGTTTGAAGGTCAGGCCAGTTCATCTTTGGTTGGGGTGGCCATGCAAATTGAGGAGCGCAAAGATGTGGCCCCAATGGTTTTGGCTGAAACTGTGATGGGTTTGGACAAGGTTCGTGCTGGTCAGACCAATATTTTTGAAGGAAGTGCTTTGCTCCTACAGGTAGGCTTCTCACTCGGCTCTCCTTTTGCTGGTTTTTCGCACGTTCTCATTTTACCTCAGCACTCGGGTTTTAGGCTTTCTATGGTTTCTCACTTGTTTTTACTCTCATGTAGACATGGCTTTGTGATAAGGCGAATCTGTTGGAACCCGGGCCCCGGAGGTGGATTCATGAAACAAGTGGGTTTATTCAGAGAGGTTATCTGGATTATTCCAATGATGTGCATGGTTGGTTTAGGGTTTTTACTCGAGTTTCTGCAGAGACAATTGCTTGGCGCATAATGTGGACAAATATCCCGGTCATGCCTGTGAGCAACATGGGGTGTCAGCAGATGACCTTGGCTGGTCTGAACAACTGAAGATACCACAACCTGAAAACTTTGAATTGCCGAATACCAATCTTGCTTCATTCAGGGCTTATCAAAATAACTGGAGAGAACGTACTGTCATCCCGCCGGACCCGTATCCGAGTGTCAATCTTTCCGACCGATATGTGAGGTGGCTGGTAGAAGACATTCAAACAAGAGAGAACAGAGACTAAACTTGACTTTTTAGACTCAATCTTAATGTGCTTGAAATAAATTGTTTTGACCCACTAGATGTATCGTGTGGGGCTACGTTTGTTTGTGTTTTGAAAGTTTCATGCTCAGCCATGTAATCCAAGAAGCTTTTTAAATAAAGATGATTAATGAAAACTTTGCTTTTGAATTTATGCGCATTTTGAACGAACACCAACTCAGAGAGATTTTTTAGAAAGATAGTGACCGATCCCCAATGTGAGGATGCCTACGTATCCTTTTGCAAGGAATCAGGTCATGACGTAGTTCAGGCGTCAAATTCTGGTTAGGGTTCACTCGGGTATTGACACTCTCCTTTTGTGCTCTGAATTTTGCCTAGTACTGCCCTTTCGGGTTTTCGGTCTAGCGAGCTGACTTTGATTTGCCTTAAATTTTGCCTAAGTCGCCCAATGTGGGTTTTCGACCTAGCAGGCTTGCTCTAAATTTTGCCTAGCGCTGCCCACCCTTGTGGTTTTCAGTCCAGCGAGCTTCTCTCAGGGATAATATCCCTTGAGTTGGTCCATGTTGACCAGAGTAGAAAAACTGTTGCCATCAAGGTCGATGAGTTCCGTTGCCCCCCCTGACAAGATCTTTTTGATGATGTACGGACCAGCCCATTTTGGTCGAAACTTCCCACGGGGATCGTAAACTGGAGCTCGGATCTCCTTTAAGACCATGTCACCTTCTTGTAAATTCCTGGTTTTCACCTTCTTGTTAAATGCCTGTGCGATCCTGCGTTGATAACCCTGAACATGATATAAAGCCTTGAGTCATCTTTCATCGAACAACATGAGCTCTTCGAATCTCGCATCCTGCCATTCTGCCTCACTGATCTCTGATTCGACCATGATCCTTAGAGACAGTACTTCAAGCTCAATCGGGAGAACGGCTTCCATACTATACACTAAAGAATAGGGTGTTGCCCCTGTTGCAGTACGGATGGAGGTACGATATCCCCATAAAGCCAATGGCAGTTGTTCGTGCCAATTCCTTGCAGATTCAATGGTTTTTTCCAGTATTGTCTTGAAGGTTTTGTTTGCTGCCTCAACTGCTCCGTTGGTCTGTGGCCGATAGACGGTTGACTTATGAGACTGAACTCCAAATTCTTCCAGAACTTCCGCTGCCCTTCCCTTGAAATGAACCCCGTTGTCTGATACAAAAGCCTGAGGAACACCATACCTGTAAATGATGTTCTGCTTGATGAAATGAGCGACCTATACCGCCGTCAGAGTGGCGTATGAAGCCGCTTCAACCCACTTAGTGAAATAATCAATGGCTACCAGAATAAACTTGTGCCCGTTTGATGCGGCCGGTGTGATTCTTCCAATAACATCAATGCCCCAAGTTGAGAAGGGTCAGGGCGAAGTCATGGAGTGTAATTCTGACGGTGGTACATGCATAAGATTAGCATGAATTTGACACTTGTGGCACCGTCTCACATATTCGATGCATTCAGTTTCCATGGTTGACCAGTAATA
The DNA here is from genome assembly GCA_036023075.1 of Gaultheria prostrata. Classification (NCBI taxonomy): domain Eukaryota; kingdom Viridiplantae; phylum Streptophyta; class Magnoliopsida; order Ericales; family Ericaceae; genus Gaultheria; species Gaultheria prostrata. Next base: position 22,073 of record JAXBDA010005615.1, read on the forward strand.
CCCTTGACGAAGAATCTTCTTGGCAAGCATCATGCCATTCATATGAGGACCACAGACTCCTTCATGAATTTCTTCCATGATCATGGTAGCTTCTGCTCCGTGCACACATATCTTATGTACCCCACAATGCGATTGCATGTACAACTTTCCTCCGCAGATAATGTATTGAGAGGCTAATCTCCGGAGAGCAATCTGATCCTTCTTTTCTGTCCCTGCCGGATATTCACCATTTTTAACGAAATTCCTGATGTCATGGTACCATGGTAGACTATCTTCCGGCTCATCTAGGGCCATAACATATTCAAATACGGGCTTGTCCCTTTGCTCAATCGTGATTGGCCTAAGCTTAACACCGTATGGTATTTCCACCATTGAGGCTAGAGTTGCTAAGGCATCTGCAAACCGATTCTTCAGTCTCGGGACGTGAGTGAACGTGACCATCTGAAATCTCGGGATTAGATCTTCCAGATCCTTGTGGTAAGGCTTGAGCTTGTCCTCTTTTACCTTCCAATCACCATTAGCCTGTGACACAACCAAGTTGGAATCCCCAACTACCTCTAGCCTTTTGACCCCGATTTCTAAAGCAGCTTCCATACCTACGATGCAAGCTTCATATTCTGATTGATTGTTAGTGACTTCAAAGTTGAGCTTGAATGCAAGAGGGATGTGCGACCCCTCTGGTGAGATCAGCAATACTCCGATTCCGAAACCCTTTTGATTGGCGGCTCCGTCAAAATACAACATCCAGATATCGTTGGTTGTTGTCATCACATTCTCGTCGGGGAACTCGAACTCCACATCATCTGGCCCATCCACTGGTCGATCTGCTAGGAATTCCGCAACAGCCCTGCCTTTTACTGATTTTCGAGTGACGTACTTGATGTCAAATTCGGCCAACAGGAGCAACCGCCGTGCCAACTTACCCGTCAATGCCGGTTTTTCAAATAGGTACTTGAGTGGATCCATTCGAGAAATTAGCTTTTAGAGAATAAGCCAGCATATAGTGTCTTAATTTTTTGGAAGCCCAAATCAGTGCCCAACATACCTTTTCTAAAGAAGAGTATCGTTCTTCGCACTCCATCATCTTTTTACTGATGTAATAAACAGCTTTCTCACTTCCGCCTTCGCCTTCCTGTGCCAGCATGCATCCCATAGCTGATGACGTAACTGATAAGTATAGAATAAGAGGTTGTCCTGGTATTGGAGGCATCAATACAGGAGGGTTCTGAAGATACTCTTTGATGGTTTCAAAGGCTTTTTGACACTTATCGTCCCATTTGAACGATACTCCTTTTCTGAGTAGACGAAACATCGGCTCGCATGTTGAAGTCAACTTAGCGATGAATCTGCTGATATACTGGATTTTTCCGAGGAAGCTCCGTATCTCCTTCTCTGTTCGAGGCGGCTCCATTTCCAGAATAGCTTTTATCTTTGATGGATCTACTTCAATTCCTCGCGTGGTTATCATGAAGCCAAGCATTTTTCCTGCCGTGACTCCAAATGTGCACTTTTCGGGATTGAGGCGCAACCTGTACTTACGGATTCTTTCGAAGGACTTCCTTAAAACGGGTAAATGCCCTTCTCTTTCCTTGGCTTTGACAATCATGTCATCCACATATACCTCTACTTCTTTGTGCATCATGTCATGCAACAAAGTTGTCGCCGCCCTCTGATAAGTAGAACCTGCATTTTT
>JAXBDA010005616.1:0-23764 GCA_036023075.1 Gaultheria prostrata
CAGAAATCAAAACCCTAGAGTTAAGAGACTGAGAAATCAATAGAGAAAATCGAAACCCTAGAGTAACTGAGTAAGAGACTGAGAGGGTACCGAGTACTGTAGTGAGTACGATCGTGAGAGAGAGAGATTTCACCTCGTCGTTGTCGGAATCGACCAACCGGAGCGGCGGAGCAGTCTCTGACGAAGAGGGGGAAGTGGGGAACGGTGGTGGAGAGTCTGAAGACTGTAGAGTGGAGATCGATCGGTGGATAGTGGAGATCGATCGGTGGAGAGTGGAGGTCGAATACCCTAGCGGAGACTAGATCGATCGACGGTGGAGAGTGGAGATCGATCGACGGCGCTGGAGACTTGATCTCTGACGAGTGGGAACGGCGGTGGAGATGAACGACGGTAGTCGCCGGTAGCCGCTGCCCGCTAGGGTTTGGGAGGGTTGAGTTCAGACTTCAGAACGCGTGAAATGTGAATGAGGGGGAAAGGCAATGGAGTGAGTACTGAGTAGTGAGTACTGAGTGGGGTTTTCTAACTTTTCTTATTTATATTTAAATATAAATATATATTATTTTATTTTTATTAAACCCGGTTCGGTTCGGTTCGGTTCTCGTCAAAAAATTTAAAAACCGGGAACCGAACCGGTTCTCATTTTTTTCTACTCTTGAGAACCGAACCGGACCGGGAAAGAAAAAAATCCAGAAAAAAAACCCGGTTCGGTCCGGTTCTTGATGTCGGTTCGGTTCTTCGTTTTCTTTTTTCACCCCTATCATTGGGTGTCAATGGATTTATACGATCAAAAGACATTCCGATGGGTCCATTGCTAGATATAAAGCCAGGTTGGTGGCGAATGGCCATCCAGCAAGCTCCAGGTCTTGATTTTCTGGAGACTTTTAGTCCAGTAGTAAAGCAGCCCACTGTCAGGATAATTTTGAGTATGGTTGTTCACTACAAGTGGCCTCTTAGACAGTTGGATGTGTCTAATGCCTTCTTACATGGTGTTATCTTTGAAGATGTTTTTATGAGGCAGTCCTTAGGTTATAAGGATCCAGTTCATCCACATTATGTATGCAAGCTTACCAAAGCTTTATATGGTCTTAGACAAGCACCCCGAGCTTGGTTTTCTGTGTTTTTTACTTATCTGCTATCTCTTGGTTTTCAGGGAAGTAAGGCTGACACCTCATTGTTTATCCTTCATAAGGAATCAACTCTAACCCTAATCTTAGTGTATGTGGATGACATTATAATCACAGGAAGTGATTCATCCTTTATCTCTGACTTAATTAAGCAACTAAGCTCAAGATTTGTTATGAAAGATCTTGGGGATTTACATTACTTCCTTGGTGTGGAAGTGACTCATACTTCAACTGGACTATTTCTCTCTCAATCTAAATATGCCACCGAAGTTTTGGCTAAGGCTGGTATGAGTGATTGCAAAGCCAGTGCTTCTCTTACTACCTCCAAGACACCTGTTGATCCTTCTGATCCTTTTTTGATGATGTCACTCTATTTAGAACTTTGGTTGGATCATTGCAATATTTGACTTTGACTAGTCCCGACATTGCATTCTCTGTTAACTCAATGTGTCAACACATGCACAAGCCCAAAGTTAGTGATTTCTATGCTGTAAAGAGGCTGCTTAGATATGTCAAAGGTACTCTGCATCATGGTCTTCATCTAACTTCTGGTTCCCTTTCTTTATCTGCCTATGTTGATGCTGACTGGGCAGGGGACCCTCTAGATAGACGTTCAACCTCAGGTTTTGTTGTCTTTTTCGGGTCAAATCCTGTCTCATGGTGTGCTAAAAAGCAACCAACTGTAGCTCGGTCTTCCACTGAAGCTGAATATCGAGCTATGGCACAAATTGCAGCTGACTTAGTTTGGATCAAACAGCTTCTTACTGAGCTACAAGTTCCAATTTCTTCCCCTCCTGTGTTGTGGTGTGATAATAAGTCAGCCATGGCCTTGGCATCAGACCCAGTTTTTCATGCTCGAACGAAACATATCGAGATTGATTATCATTTCATTAGGGAGCAGGTTCTGGCTCACAAATTGGTCTTGTTTTTCATTGGTTCTCATGCTCAACTTGTAGATATTTTTACAAAGGGGCTTCCCGTTTCCAGATTTGCTTTGCTCCGGTCCAAACTCATGATTGGCTCACCACCCCAGAGTTTGCAGGGGAGTGTTAAGGAGGTTCCAACTTCAGCTCATGCAAATAAGGACTAGAATTGAAATTCAGTTTCAGCACTTGTAGTGTGTTTCTTCATTACTTGTATTGTGTTTCTTCTAGTGTGTTTTCTGCACGTGTATCTTTCCATTTCAGATTGTTAGTTAGTGGAGCTGTAGGTGCCAGCTCATTGATCCATGTATTCTCCTCTCGTCCAATAGGAAGCAAGGACAGATGGGGTATATATAGGATTCTTTCCCTTTGTAATAAACTGATGAGAAATTACGATCAATAAACTGAATTTCCCTTTCAATCTCTCTCCCAAATTTCTGCATTTCTTGATTCTTATCAAAATCAGTGGTTCAGATTCACTTGGATATATAATTATCTGAACTGTTAATTTCAATTTCAGATTATTTTTGGGCACCTTTTCGGAGTACTTACCATTTTGAAGCCAAATCAACATACAAATATTACACCCCAACAGACAGACAGACAGACAACAATGAACACCAAAATCAAATGACTAATCCTCCAACAACTTATTCCAAAAAAACACATGTTTTGGATGATAGATAGATACACAATATATCACAACAAGCAAGCTGATTGATTCCTGCTTCACAGCAACCTTTGCTACTTTGCTGGTACCATCACCATGTGACCAATCTTCGGAGGTACATCTACAATGGCAAAAAACAAAAACAAGAAAGAAAAAAGACACTCTAAATGTTAGCTAGAAAACTAGAAACTGTGAGATCTCGATGAAGCACGAAAACAAGCGAAAAAGCAAAAAAAATGAAGGGCCAAAGTGAAAGGACCATTGCGAGGAGATGGTGGGGAGGAATTCGTTGCACCCGCTTCGATTGACGAGCAGCAGATAAAGGCAGTCGAGCGTTTACTTTTTTCCCCGAAAACGGCTGTGAAAACTTCCTTATGCTCGTTATCGGGAGATGATTCCTCTGCATAGTCCTTAGTCTTCTTCTTCCCTTTCAGCTCTATGGTGGAGCAACAGAGGAAGAGTTTGAGCTTGCTTTTGGTTTTCATCCCCATGGATGGTGGTGATCAGTTAAAAGAGATGAGTGTTTATGTTTACTAGTAGTCTACTATGAATCAAATAGAAGGCAGAACTTACCTACATATATAGATGAAATTGTAAGTCAATCCTTTTGCTAAGCTACCCCATTGGGTTAGCGTAGCCGCTTACAGTGGTGGAGCCAGAAATTAAAATCGGGGTGGACCGAATTATGAAAGCAATTTTGGATGGAAGATTTTTTATTTTCAAGACTAAATCCAATCCTTTGAGTTTCAATAGGACTGTTTTGATAAATTAAAAAACTAATCTCGAGTATTGTTGTTATCATATCACTTGACGAACGCAGTGTAATTATCGCACGATATCATTCACCATAATTTAGTGATATCAAAAAATATTATTCTTACTTTCTTCAATTAGTTTTGAATTTTTAAATTTTTTTAAAGAATATTTACAAAATATACTCCAAAATAGGAAACTGGGAGGCCCGGCCTCTATATAGCTCGACCCCTAGCCGAGTAGTGATTAAGACCTCGGACAGATTTGCTCTCTCCTAAGATCTCGGGTTCGAACATCTCAAGTGCTATTAACTTTTTTGGAGCCAATCCATACAGAGTTTTGCTCCGACTTTAATTGGGCCCTTAAAATCAATCGAGGTGTACGTAAATTTGTCCAAACACCTGAGTTATCATAAAAAAACAAAAAAAAACAAAACCTTTTGCTAATCTTATGGGCTAAGGATTTAACCTGATAGGCTGGTGCTCATGAATGGAACTAATATCAGAAAATATCTAGTATTACTCATCTGCCATTGACTCTCTGAGAAAATCCTGTCCATTGGATGAATGATCAAAACTCGTTTGCTTGGATGATTGCTCAGTTTATAATATATGAAAATGAAAATTTTTTAATCAATGCCATTATTATTTTTTATTTCTAAGTTGTTGTACTGATTTATTTATTTTAGTCTTATGTTCAAGGCTTGAATCTTGGGTTGCTCCAGTGGTTTGGGCAACAAGTTTTTTTCACGCGGAATGAGTTTAAAATAAAAAATTAAAAAAATTCAAACGATGTCCTACCCTGCAATCTTTTTTAAAAGAAATAAATCAATTTCCACCCAGCTTCCTATTCACTTAATTTAACAAATGGCTTACACCATGAAATAGTTATCGGGCGAAATAATTGGATAGATGGCGATCGTAAGTTTAAGTAAAAACCGAATAATTTCAATATCCAAGTCTGTTGAAAATTTCGTTACCGTTATAGTTATGGCTACGGCTACGGCTACGGCTACGTCTCGATGAATAGAAGGGAAGAAAGGACTTGAACGGAGGTGTTGGTTAATGAAGAAAATATTTGTTCCCTACAAAGTATGAAGCAGAGGAGGGAAAGGAGAAAATTGCATTTGATTCAAATTGAAATGATCTCCCTGAGATTTCTAACAGATACAAAAATCTCCCATGAAGTTTTAAAAATCACTCTAACCTCCTTTACTTTACAAACTATTTAATTTCTAGACTCCCCCCAATCCGTGTTAGATTTTAGTGTTGGATGACTGAAATGGCCTGAATAATATATGAACTACAAAATCAAGTCTTCTTGTTCTATTTTTCTTCTAATTGGATTTTTAATGTTTCAATAAAATGAACTAAAATTATAATTTGTCAAATTTGGGTAATTACATCATATAATTTCATAATAATTAATTTTTTAATTTAACATTTTTTGCTTCATGTAGCTTGACTAGGGATATACAAGTGCATTTAGTGTGATAAAAAACATACATAAAATGAAAAAGATCAAGATATATGAAGTAAAACATAAGTATTAAATAGATATAAAAAATAATTACTATCAAAATATAAGATACCTTAATAATTAATCAAATTCGATAAATTATACTCCCTCCGTCCCTTTTATAATGTGTACATTTCCATTTTAGGCTGCCTCTTAATAAGTGTGTGTTTTGAAAAGTAAGTGGGTACATTTCTTATTTTGCCCTTAAAAGTAGATTCCTTTTTAAAAAGTTAGTGGGTATTATTATATTAATAAAGGTAAGTAATGGACAGTAGATGCAAAAGTTGTAAAAGTTGATGTGAGAGAAAAATAGTTGGAATTCCCAAGTAATACACTTAAAAAGGGACGGAGAGAGTAATTGTTTAATTTGGTTTGAACATTAAAAAATTCAGTTAGAAGCAAAACAGAACAATAAGACTTGATTGTGTAGCTCATCTAATATTTAAGGTCGTTTCAGTCATTTAAAAATAGAAACTAAAGGCGTTAGGTCAACTTAACGGATTGGGGAATCAAGACATTAGTTCGTAAAGTAATGGAGGTTACTATAATTTTTAACCACAGGGGAGGTTTTTCTATTTGTCAAAAATTTCAAGGGAGGTCACTGAAATTTACCCAAATTAATAGAGTATCGTTTTATGGTTTTTCAAAATTACGTTCTAGTGCCACTTTGCATATTTTGAAATTCAAAGATGAACCAAACATTACTCTCTCGGTCACTTTTTAAGTGTGTTACCTGAGAATTCCAACTATTTTTCTCTCACATCAAGTTCTACAACTTTTACATCTACTTTCTATTATTTACCTTTATCAATATAATAATACCCACTAACTTTTTAAAAGAAATCTAGAGGTAAATTGGTCGCAGCCGTATTAATGTTCAAGAAAATAGCATATTCCTTTGCGGTCACATCCAACTTAGAGTTTTCAATAAACAAAACTTCATTTTTATGACTCTGAGTAGACTTCATTCTATGATCCATTCGGCATCGCAAATTTTTTTTTTCATTCAATATACATCAGTGGGGGTTGATAGGGGAGTTAGTAAGTTAGTCATAAGGGGGTTTAGAAGTTATCCATAACCCTAAACCCCAAAAGCATCTGTCGAGGCTCGAGTCCTGATCTCCCCTGTGGAAGAACCAAGAAATAACCGTTAGACTATAAGTCTTTGATTAGCAAATTTAGTTGAGGCATGTGCAAATTGATTAGGGTTTTAGTGCAAATTTTGAATGGTTTAGTGTAATTAATAGAATTAGGATTAAATTATGGAGTAGTCATTAAGGAATTTAAAATAATAGAGATTTTAATTAGTTCAACTGATGAAATTTTAAAATACAATAATGATTTGCACGTTTGGGCTCCACATACTATGTGAATATGTTGAAGGCTAGTTAGATATACATTTATCACTATTTCAACCAATGGAATGCATTCTAGAAAAACTAATCAGGCGTTCACCAAATTCTACACAACATTGCCTTTCACCGTTTGTTGCTTGCCATCAGAGGGAGAGAGGAAAAAAAGCACAATGCCTGTAGCGGAAATCTTTCTTACTACTTTCCTTGGGGGGTTGGTTAAGATGTTGACCTCCCAAGAGTTGTTGAACTTTGCGCAGAGGGAGAACATTCATGATCTGCTGATCAAATGGAGGACGATGTTGGAACAAATCGATGCCGTGCTTGAAGATGCGGAAGAGAAGCAAATGAGGACAGATCATAGGGGTATCAAACTGTGGCTGGAGCATCTTGAGGACTTGGCTTATGATCTGGATGACATACTAGACGAGATCTCCACTGAAGCACTGCGACACAATGTGTTGAAAGAGTCTCGAGCTAGCACTAGCAAGGTACGTGCCCTCATGCATACTTCTATTACGCGTCTCAATCCAAGCACCCTAGTTTCTGATTTTAGAATGAGGTCCAAGATGGATAAGATCACTAAGAGGTTGAAGGATCTCTTTGACCAAAGAATGGGGCTTGGATTGCAAAATTCTGGCACAGTGCACACTAATAGACCTCCACAAAGACCACCCTCTTCATGTTTGATACATGAACCCCGTGTGTGTGGTAGGGATGAGGATCAAAAGGCGATAGTAGAGTTGCTCCTAAGCGATCAATCAAATAATGGAAACTTTGGTGTTGTCCCAATTGTGGGTATGGGAGGGGTCGGGAAGACCACCCTTGCTCAAATGGTCTACAACAGCGAAGCGACGGAGTGTTTTGAGATGAAAGGGTGGGTCTGTGTATCTGAAAATTTTGACATTATGGAAGTGACAAAAGCGATTCTTGTGTCTATTACCACTCACCCTTGCGATTTACTATCCTTGAATGAAGTTCAAGTTCAATTGAAAAAGGCTTTGACTGGAAAAAAGTTCTTGATTGTTCTAGATGATTTCTGGAACGAACACCACGGTGATTGGAGCAGTTTAAAGTGTCCTTTCAATGATGGAGCCCTAGGAAGTAAAGTCATAGTAACGACTCGTAATAGGGATGTTGCATGTATGATGACCGGTACCGATAAATACCATCCCCTCAAGGAACTATCAGAGAGTGATTGTTGGTCGGTGTTTGCACAACTGGCATTTGAGAATAAAAGTATAGATGAAAGTTCAAATTTAGTTTCGCTTGGTCGAAAAATTGTGAAAAAATGTGGAGGATTGCCTTTGGCTGCGAGGACACTTGGTGGCCTTCTACGGTGTAAAATGAGAGAGGATGAATGGGAAGAAGTATTGAATAGTAAGATATGGGAGTTACCGGATGGGAAAAGTGACATTCTTCCAGCTTTGAGATTAAGCTACTATCACCTCCCTTCGCATTTGAAGAAATGCTTTGGATATTGTTCTGTACTACCTAAGGATTACGAATTTGAGGAGAAGGAACTAGTTTTCTTGTGGATGGCGGAAGGCTTAATTCATAAACTAGGGGGACAAAAGCAAATGGAAGATCTTGGATCTGAGTACTTCTACGAATTGTTATCGAGATCTTTTTTTCAGCCATCAAGCAGTGTTGGAGTCTCACTATTCGTTATGCATGACCTCATCAACGATTTGGCTCAGTTTGTTGCGGGAAGAATTTGTTTTAGGATGGAGGAGAAGCTTGAAAACAACGAGGGGGATGAAATTATCAGCAAGGCTCGCCATTCATCCTATACACGTGGTGATCGTGATGGCAAGAAAAAGTTTGAGGCCTTCCAAAAAGCAAAAAAGCTACGATCTTTCTTACCATTTGGAACGAGAGATCAAGATACCAACTGGTCGAAATCCCACTTGACCACTGCTGTTCCCCTCCATTTGTTGCCAAAACTAAGACGTTTACGCGTTCTCAGTTTGAGATATTATGTAACATCTGAACTTTCAGGTTCGATTGGAGATTTGAAACATGTGAGGTTCCTTGACCTTTCATGTGCCTTGATTGTCACATTACCGGAATCAATAGGAACTCTCTATAACCTACAGACCCTAATATTGAGATATTGCAGAAATCTCGGCAAGTTGCCTACAAACACGAGTAACCTTATTAACTTGCGGCATCTCGATGTTACTGGTGCAAATTCCTTACAAGAAATGCCACCAAAAATGGGTAAACTGACGAGTCTCCAAACATTATCACACTTCATTGTCAGCCAAGGCGGTGGTGTGTCTACCATAAATGAGTTGGGCAACTTGATTCATCTTAGAGGGCAACTTTACATATCAGGGTTGGAGAATGTGCGGAATGCTCCAGATGCCTGGAGGGCCAACTTGAATGATAAGCTAGGCTTAGATTCGCTGTTTATGAGATGGAGTAACATCGCAGGCGGTACTCGCAATGTAACAGTTGAATCAGAAGTGCTTGACATGCTCAGACCACACAACAAGTTAAAGGAGCTTACGATTAGAGGTTACCATGGGTTAACATTTCCGACTTGGGTAGGAAATCATACGTTCTGTAATATGGTCCAATTGACATTCCGCAACTTTAAAAATTGCACTAATTTACCTCCCTTGGGTCAATTACCCTCACTTGAAAATCTTTTCATTCAAGGGATGATGGCGGTAGAGAATGTTGGACTCGAGTTCTATGGCTCGGGCAGCTCAAATCCTTTTCCAGCACTGCAGATTTTAACCTTGGAGGACATGCCTGAATGGAAATACTGGTCTCCTTTTGAAGGGGAGAAGGGAGCTCAAGCATTTCCTCGCCTGTCAAAGCTCTCCATTAAAAGGTGTCCCAATCTTTTGGGAAGATTGCCTAGCAATCTTCCTTGCTTGAAAGAGCTGGATATTGAAGAGTGCCCGCTGCAAGAGATTGCACGGGTTCCAGGCCCTAAAGAGGTAATTGAAGTGAATAATAGGCTTCAATTTGATACGCTCATCTCCTTATCTCTCAGTGATGTTTTGATTCCGGAGTCCTTCAGTAATGAAGCAGTGTTGGAAAATGCAAGGTATAGTAATTTGCGCTCGCTGACTTCCCTGAGACTTGAGAATATTCAGGGTCTCACATGCCTACCCAGTTGGTTTTTTGAAGGGCTGACGGGACTCCAGCAACTCTCTCTTTGTGGTTGTAAAGAACTCACATCATTGTGGAATAATGAGGTGAGAGTGAGACGGCAACACCACCTCCCTGCCCTCAGACGTCTGTTGGTTCAAGGCTGCAGCCAAGTTATTTCCTTGTTTGAAGAAGAGCCGCCCTACTTAATGATGCTAGAGTATTTGGAAATAAAAGATTGTGAAAAGCTGGAGAAGCTTCCACGGGGGCTGCACAACCTCAAGTACCTTCAGCAGATTATCATCCACACTTGTCCATGTCTCATCTCTTTCCCAAAGAAAGGTTTGCCGTCGACGCTGAGAACATTGTGTATTGAATCTTGTGACGCTCTCCAATCCCTACCTGAGTTGATGATGCTGAATAGTCTCGAGAAATTGCAGGTTTCAAAGTGTACATCGCTCACGTACTTAAGTTGTTCGAGAACTGGGCTGCCCCCAAATCTTACTACACTGAGGATTAAGGGATGTGTAAACCTGGAGTCAATACTTGGAGAAGAGGGGATAGAATTCAATTGTCCATCTCTTCAAACTGTTGAAATCGAGCAGTGTTGGAGTCTCAAATCCTTGCCGGAAGTGATGCAACATAACAATGGTGGATCCCTCAAGAATCTCAGGCAGCTGTGGATAAATTCTTGTGATATAGAGTCCATTCCGGAAGGCTGGTTCAACGCAGCCAATCTGAGGCAATCGCGTATAAAATGGTGCAAGAAACTCAAGGGCTTGCCAGGGAATGCCTGGAAATCTCTTGAAGAGCTGCAAATAAGCGGTTATGGTTGGGCGGAGAGTATCTTGTACTTCACCAACCTCACTTCCCTTTGGTTGGACAATGTCGACATGGGAGGTAATAAGCCCCCATCAGAGTGGGGTTGGCACAGATTATCCTCTCTCAAAGAACTCGTCCTTCAAGGTTATGGTTGGGCATCATTTCCACCAGAAGAAGAAGAAACAGATGGGAGGATGATGTGGTTGCCCCCTTCTCTGTCCGATCTGTGTATCTATAAATTCCCAAATCTGGAGAAGGTATCTTGCAAAAACTTTGAAAACATCCCCTCTCTCGAACCACTTTTCATCAAAAATTGCCCCAAGCTCACGACCATTAAAGAGCTAGGGCTGCTTTCCTCCCTTTCAATACTGAAAATCAAAAATTGCCCCAACCTCGCATCGTTTTCTGCGGAGAAGCAAGGAGGAGGGCTGCCTCCTTCGCTTTTGTATTTGAGCATCAAAGAATGTCCGGTAATGAAAAAGCGGTGTGAAAAAGGCAAAGGCAAATATTGGCCCCTCATTTCCCACATTCCTGAAGTCGTGATCGACGGCAAGAATGTCTTTGACCCAAGCAGCTAATGCACCATTTCCCCTTGGTGCGTTTTACATCAAAGAAGGTACTACTACTCCACTTCTCCCTATCTCATTTTTTTGAAAAGCACTTCTCCATATTTCTATGAGGCATCATGTGTTTTTCATTTTGTCTTGATTTTACCTTTTTTTTCACTCTACTTTTTAGTTTGGAACTCGAGGAAAGGAAGGGAAGAGATCCAAGGGGAAATTAGAACTCTTCCCTTGTTTGGTTTGAGAATAAAAGGAGTTGAAACTTTACAAAATGAAGTATTGAGGATAGTAAAATTAGGGGGTGAGCAAAATAACCGTCAATCCGCAATTCTAGTTCAAACCAATTTAAACCGAATGGTTTGGTTTGGCTTTTTAATAATGTGGTTTTGTCCGGTTTAAAAAAAAATAGAAATCGTGTTAAATTTTTTGGTTTATGGATTTACGTCAACGGTTATGATTCCAAACCGATCCAAACTGCGCATATATATATATGGGTATATATATATGGGGGGGCGCTTCTAGTCCGGACCTCCACGTTCCCGATATTTTTTGTATGATTCGAATACAGTTTTTGGATCAAGCCCTTCCCGGTATTTTTTTTTTGATGATTTCTCGTGGGGGCCCTTAAAAACACGTTTTAAACACATTGGACGGTTCGGATTTTGTAAAAGCAATTTTTATAACCTTCAAAACACCCAAAAGCTTCCCGTCAGGGATCCCTGACGGGAAGCTGGCCGTATATATATATATATAGAGAGAGAGAGAAAGAGAGAGAGAGAGAGAATACAGTTTTGTGAAAAACTATCTGGATCAAGCCCTTCCCGGTATTTTTTTTTTTTGATGATTTCTCATGGGGCCCTTAAACACGTTTTAAACACATTGGACGGTTCGGATTTTGTAAAAACAATTTTTAAAACCTTCAAAACACCCCCTGACTGGAAGCTTGCCGTATATATATATATATATATATATATATATATATATATATATAGAGAGAGAGAGAGAGAGAGAGAGAGAGATTAAATAAACTTTTTCCAAATAATCAATTAATTTCCTAATCTAATGTTGCATTCCACTACCATATTCCTTCAATAGCTTCCAAGATTAGTTTCCAAAACTTCTACATATGATGATAAGTTATTCATATAATTTTAATCCACTAAGCATACACGGCTTGGGTATAGTCTATTGATTTCCTAATGTTTTCACTCGGTAACTAATCTCTAATCTAATAATCCATTCCTTCACTAATAACTAGTATTATACTCTTCTTTAGTTAGTTGACGTTTGTGAGTTTTTGTGATTTTATTTATATAATCGTTGGTTTAATTTATTTATGCAATTTGAATTACTTTAAATAATTTATGACAATGAAATCTCAATTTCAAAGTTCAAAACCGAACCGTATTTTAATGGTTTGGTTTTGGTTGTATTAATTTTATGCGTTAGTTTGGTATTCCAAATTCATAATCCGTAAGTAGTGGTTTGGGTCTTGGTTTACTATAAAACTGGGCCAATCCGGTCTATACTCACCCCTAAGTAAAATTCTCACACAATTTTGTCACACTTTCCTTCATAACTATTTTCTCTTCTCTTCCCTCACTTTCCATGTGTTCCAAACAGGCCATTAGATCTCCTCTACAACATCGTTGAGGTAGAAGAATATGTTTCTACGTGCCAAATCAGATAGAAATCCGTATCTGCAAAGATTCATCATCTATTTAACTGGTTGCTACTTAAAATGTCGAACTTTATGTTTTTGAATTATGTTTTTCGGTAATAAATTTTTTCTTCCCCGTACGAGATTGTTTTGCATGATCTCTTTTGGACCGTATTTATGTAAATTTATGTTTAGCCCTTTCCATTGTGATCAGCGTGTTTTCTATTATATCGTAATTCATAGAAACATAAAAGCTTTATGTCTTGTAACTTAATCGACCTTTTGCAAATCTAAGGTAAACTTGCAGTGGAGTTGTTTATTTTCTTGTAATTCATGGCCAGATGTGATAGGTCAAGAGCACCCAACTTTATTTCCGTCTATGTTTGCCCTACTGCAGTTATGAGAAGTGCAGATTGCGTTCTGCTTCTTGGTAAGGAGATTTTCTGGAATGATAGTTTGCAACAAGAGAACGGGAGACATTATTCAAATTTTCAAAGCTTTTAATACGGTAACTTTTTTCGCCGTTTAAGTGTATTACATGATTAACTGACATTAGAAAATCCTTATGTCTTTTATCCTGTACCTTATGAACATCCGCTATTGCGTGATTCTAGCACAAACACAAGTTGAAACTTTTGCAGAAACTTGATGGAAGATGCCCCCTCCTAAGAGCCGTTTGATCTTCCCAAAATCATCCTATCCGTTGAATTTTAAAATAGAAAACATTCCCTACCCCCTCAACCGGTTACCATTTCAACTAAAAAAAAGAAAAAACTCCTAACCTGATGGATTAACCACGGTTTGTAGCCTTTTCCAGTTTTCCCCTTACGCCTTTTCTTCTCTCTCTCCCTCATAATCGATTCTTTCTGTGTCTCTCTCCCTCTGGAACTAGGGTTTTCTCTCTCTCTCTCTCTCTCGCCTCTCTCTCTGTATTGGAAAAGTTCAGCCCCGAAAAAGGAAGAGGAGGGGTCGACGAGGAAATTTTTTAGTGTAAGAGTGTTGTACTGATTGGGAATGAATTGTTAAAGATATGGTTTTTAGCTTCTGGGTTTGATGGAGGGGGTGTGATTTTACTATGTGTATGGTATGAGTAGTTAGGAATTTTTGTTTTGCCAAATATTTTGGGTCAAATTAAGATAGGCTATTGATTTGATTTTGTTTTGTTTTGGGGCACATGGAATAGCTGGAATTTATTTGAATGTGAAATCACTGAAACAATTATCAAGGAAACAGGTTTTGTTGCCTTTTTTGTTGGAAGTTGGAACTTATAAGTGGTGATCCTGGTTTACAGTAGGGGTGTGTTGAATTTAAAAGTCCTTTTTCTATTGGATAAAAAAGGAATGAGTGGAATGGAATTTGACAAATTATAGCCAGTGCTAGGTTTGCTAGAAATTCATTAAGTTGTCATGACTCATGAGTGAACAAGAGAATGTTGTGGTTAGTGTATGCCAGCCAACTTAGTAATTTGATGCAAGGACACTTGCAATCGCTTACTTTGCATTCTCATACATACCCACGTGTAACAAGGAAGAAGAGCGCATACATTCTGATATGTGCTTTATATGAAAGATATTACTAATCAAATGTTATTAGAAGTTATCATTCACTATGTAATGGGTACTTACGTTTACATATGACCCTATACCAAAAACTTCCTAGAGTAGCCACTGGTTTTAATTCATGGCACCTTTTTCAGTTTGCCACATAACATGTTCTTGCACCTTAGGTGCCAATTTTATCTTGTTTTCCATTTGATTGTGACTATGTTTTCCAAGAAAATCTGTTAGTTGTTGCTATAGCAAGTGAATGATCATAGAAGATATCTTTATCGCATCATGCAGCTGCATAGTATTCTGAAATCCAGAAAACAAATAACAATGTCCCCTATACCAAACTTTTAGTCAAATGACCGATCTCTCTTACTCAGATGACCTATACCAGACTTTCATTCATATGTTATCCTTGCAGGAAAATGCATTAGTCATGCATGCTTTTGTTGGATGGGAATCATCCATCGGGAAGTGTTCACGTGTCCAAGTAAGTGTGGCCATTTATTATTTCAGGATTCAGAAATTGTGAGCCATTTGTTAAGTTGATGGTGTGTCAAATACAGGCTTCAAAATGGCCATTCCAAGAGATACTATAAAGACACACACCAGTCTTGTTAGCTTTGTGTTTGAGTTGTAGAATTCTAGTTTGGCTTGTACCCAAGTTGCTGTTTTTTCTGAAGTCACGAGTCTTTCCTTGTTGAAACATAAAAAAGGACTTGCCAAGTTCATTAGTGATAATTGGAGAATTGGTTTGCTATGAAAAACATTCTTAATTTGTCACAGAACTATAGTTCATAAGATTCTGAAAGCAAATACATAATCTCAAGGTTGCAACCAGCGATGCTGAGAATGTGCTGGATGAATTGGCCTATGCCATTTGAAAATAAAGATGGATAGCTGATCAAGAAAGAAGAAGACAAAGATGGATAAGTGCAAGTTCCAAAAGACACTCAAAATGTAGTGATGGGGAACTTTGTGCTCCTGATTATTTGGATCTTCTATGTGGTCTTACAACGTAATATACTGTTTCAATATAAACACCCCCAAAATCAAGCGTACCTTCTAACTACTGCACTGTGTATTCTGATTAAGTGCTTTGTCTTGGTTGTTCCTTTTAGCATTGACAATGTCATCGTCGGCCACTCTCTTCCTCTATTTTGGTCTGTAATTTATTTTTTGGGTTTTTGGGTTCTGGCAGATACTACTTCTGATGCCCAACCAAACATGCGGAGAGACCTTGCCATGGGATAATGGATCGAAAGAGTAGTGGTTGAGAGTCCAGCACCTGAGTTGCATCCACTTGAAGAAAGTTGTCAACTTGAAAAAATTGGCACATTAAGGTACAAGTTCTGAAAAAGTGATTTTGATTCAGTTGAGCAGGAAATAGCCAGACCAAAACATTTACAAGGAAGAAAAAATAAATCAGAGAACTTTCACAAATTTCTCCTTTTAGGGAGCAAAACCAGAAACATTGTCATGCCTGGGAGTCTGGGACCATTTGACCATTTTGTATACGGAATTGGTCCCCCACATTACAGAGTCTACTGTCAAAGGAGAGTGGGACAAGGTTCTTCATGCACAACTTTTACTTACAAAAGGGTAACTAAACTGTTGAAACGGATGAAAATTTCACTTGAAATATTAAAATACGTTCAAAAACTGATTGAAACTCGATGTATATCAATATGTATATATACGATGATCTTTAAAATAGGTAAGAATGTGGTTGGGCAGATTTTAGCATTGTTTGCCTACCTAGCAACTCCGGAAGATGGAATTCATATTTGCTAGAAGTGAAGCTGGTCTTGTGACCATGGTTGATGCTTTTGCGTAGCTTCCTGGAGATTCTTCTCTAGAAGGTGTAAAGAAAGCACCATTTAGCGTCATATCTCCATCTATCTCCAATTCCACTCCTTCCATTCGCTAGATCCCTGTGGAGTGTGGACTTTCCCATTTTGTCACCTGAACAATTAGTGATCTTAGTTATCTATCACTTTGGAGTTTGGATGGATAACTGATTAGCCTTCGAAATTTGATAGCATTTACATATGTTTCTTTCTTCGGTTAAGTGTGTACTTTACGGGAGATGTTTAGCTTCAGTTGAATAGAAGACAGATAGCATTCCCGCATAGTTGGGCAACTTGGTTTATTATCTTGTAGACTGAACCAAAAGAGCCGTAGTAATTGGTTACTCTTCCGACTTTCTGCATCCTGCTTCAATTCGATGTACTGAATTAAGTTTGAGATTAGAATTTTCATGCATCTCGATCATCCTGACAGGTTAGCTGCATTATTTACGCTTCTATTTTCCTTGCGATGTTACACGTTGGGTTCAATCTGGTAGTCCTGTGATTTGCAAGATGCATGTTGTGGTTCCTATGCATTACAGGTTATGTTTTATTCCCCATGAATGCTATGTTTATTCCTTGGTGGAGAGAAGGCGATTCTGTAGTTATAAGATGTCTTGTAAGGTACTAGAGAAAAAAGGAGGGTAGGAGGCAAATTGGCCCTCGAACACCCACAACTTCCAAGGAAAATAATCTCACCCTAACTGAAGATTTGCTAGAATCATAGCCATTTTCTTACTCTTTTGTTTTTCCTTCTTTCCCTTGCACCTTCAAAACATAAAGCGCGTGTTTTTTTCCATCCAATCAAGGTTCATCTTCGCCATCATTATCTATTAGTTGTATTGTAGAACTAAACATTTGCATCTTATTTGCAGGAGAAGAGGGGCTAAAGCTGAATGAAATCACTATTTCAAAGTTACTTCATTTCTAAGCGATCTTTTGGATTTGGAGCCGGAGAAGATTATTCTTTGAATGTAATTTACTTTTTTCTTTTTGTAAATGATATGCATTTTGCGGATGATATAGGTGTCCACTGTTCATGATGCCTTCTAGATTAACACATGTTGTATAATTAGTGTGAATACATTCATCTATAAAGATGAACTTTGGACAATCCTAGCGAGGAGGACGATTGATCCCCTTTGTTTTATGAGCAATCAATTTGTTTTTCCTTTTGATCAATTTTATGTTGGTTGAATGATCTTGTTTGTCCTTGTGCATTAGTGGCAATGTTAATGTCATGATTGGATTGTTCATGTAATTTTTCCTGTCTCTTTTAATGAATATGAATGGTTCATCTCGATGTTGATACTAATGCTTGGGAGTATTGGACTTATTTTTTTGGTAACAGAGTGAGTATCGACGTTTGAGCACTTGCAACAATGGATGTCACTAAAAAAGGAATAGCTGGTGTTGTCCTTCAGGGGTAGACAAGGGCGGTTTTTGGCTAGCCGTTTTGTTCTTTGGGGGAAGACAAGGGAGGCCAGTTTTTTGGGTATGCATTCCTAGTCCACTAATATTGTTCAGGTGGAAGGATTGGCCTTACAAGAAGTATTACTATGCGTACGAAACCAAAACAGAGAAGAAAGTCCAAATTCCAAAATACCTAACATTTTTCATGTCCAGATTATGCAATATTTGAACCAGTTGTCAAATCAATTATGCATATTTTTCATCTAGTCAAGTCGATTATGCACATTTGCTATATAGTTGGCTAACCACATATATCAACAATTCAAAAATTCAACTCCAAGAAAACCAATTGAGCATTACAGCACAATAGTACAACATAAATTTGAATTAATACAAAATCAAACTCCCATTTTGAGTTGCAAAATTTACAAGGTAAATTGTACTTGCCTCTTACAGAATAACCAACATCCAAATTTATACCAAAATATCGACATTCAACATGGAAATTCAACTTTCTGCCACTGGCTTTAAATCAATTGATAACACAGACACACACACGGACCAAAAACAGTGGAGTATTATGGTTAGGAATAGCTTGACTCCAAAATGTGATAGCTTCACGTAGAAATTTTCCACATGCGCGTCCTATATCAAACAGACACGAGTCCAAGCTCCCAGAGCATGTTCGGAATGCTTAGTGGATTCGCCTTGGATCGGGGAATTTCAGACCAATTCACAGATATCTCGATTGCAGGGATGCGGAACCAATTACATAAATAAACAACTCAACGCCAAAGCACCACCTGCACATAATCCTTTTCAGGTAACTGAATCTAAAGAGATTGTGCAAATCCAGAATATCATATAAAGGAAATCTACCCACCTCGCGTCTCTCTAGGGCACCATCCAAAAGAGCTAACATGTTAAGGAGGGTGTAGAGTCATTAGCTTCGCTGCTTGATTCCATCTTTGCTGTTTGCAAATGTGTCTATGGCATACAAGTTTAGTCCTCTTGTCCGACCCGGTGCACCTCCTTTAAGCGCAGATACATCGAGTACAAACCTGCTCAACAGACGCAAATTAAATAAAAGTCATGACACAACGAAATTCAGAAGGTGTACCTAGAAAACTGATTGGATCATGGATTTATCAAGGGAAATATGGAGGTAAAAGAGAGAAAATGAAGCAAACCGTTTCCAACAGATCCACGAATGATTTTGTCATAGTTTTTTTTTTTTTTTTTTTTTGGCTTTTTAAAAATCCGTTCTTAAATACAAAATTCAAATACACCCTAAGGCAATGACGTGTAGGGATCTTACAAAGCCTTTTTAACTTCTGCGGACCCGCAGTTAATAAGAATTTTCTGATCAACCTTCGACACTGATGAACCGCAGGAAGATCTACGAATTCAGGCACTGCATTGAAGTTGTCACAATTCCATCAATTTCCAATTTAAGACAAAAGGAGGACATTGAAACCAGATGAAGACTGTTGATTGGGATGCAATGCAAGTAATTGGAGGAATTCTTACATTATTTAGGGGTAGTGCAAATAATTCCCTCAAGACCCAAGAGTTTCTGTGCCAATTCAAATAGAAATAATAAGCACTGAGAAGTATTATCCTTTTGCTATTGTTTCCATTTTTCTAAACCGTTTTTCCAGTTTTGAAATTCCAAAAAAAAACAATGTACAAGTGTTCGAACTACTCATTGCTTCAATATCATCTTCATTTTTGTGCAAAACTTGTCTGAAAAGTTGAAAGCCATCATTGAGGGTTTTTTCCGGAAAAAACAGTTTGTAAAAAGTTTAAAACACGGTTTGCCAAATAAATTGTCTGTGCTTTTGGGAAAACTAGAAGGTTTTGCAATATCTAGCTTTATAATTAGGCCACCTTTCACAAAGGCGCTTCTCAAGCTCCTCAAATGATGGAGGACAGATAAAGACAAAAATGGCTTCAAGAGAACTAGCCCTCGCAGACCGTGCCCCTTGGACATTGCAAGGGGCATCTCTACATTGCAAACAAGCAACCATTCAAGCATGCCAAAGTGGAAAGCAAACCCAAGAGCTAGAGAAACAAAGGTTTTTTAGATATCTCCAATGGTTGTTGCATTTCGTAATGCCAATGCAATTTCTTGGCTTGCTACTGTGTCATTTAGCCAATTTGGCAAAGCAATTATTAGGATTGGGATTCAGCGAGCCCTTGGAGGGAAGTTTTTACAAGCTCTTGCCCAAAAAAATGGCTTTGGCAGGAGAATTGGACATCATTGGAGTTGCTCTTAAGTCTCTACTTGGATCTTGCATATGGGGAAGAAAAGCAGAGAGAAGGAGAACAGGCAGGAAGAAATTGGTTATGATTGAATTTCATTCCCTATTTCTTTTCTTTTCCCACAACAAATTTCTCCAAAAATTTAAGCCACAACAGTCCACAAGTTCCGACAAAAATGACCAAAAGCAAAATCAGCAGTGGTATCACTGCTTCAAGCCTTTTCAAGTAATATCAGCAAGCATACAATTGCATGCCAGTTTTAATTCCTAAACTGGAGTGGGGGCCTCAGGAGTACCCCATTCACTTGTCATAGTTCTTATGAAGAAAGACCATAATAATCCATTTCATCAAAATCTACGAGAAACTTTGTTGTGCAAGTGCTTCCCTCCAAATAAATCATTTACTTATTTCGTTTTATAGACATGCCCATTTTAGAAGTAATTTTCAGTGGAACCATAGAAAGGTGGAATCAGCAATGCCTCCACCTTTTCTAAGATAGGTTCGAAATTCTTGCAAATCCCATTCTCGCAACAATAACCTGAAACAATAGAGCCTCTTTTTGGCACTCAAAAGATGCATTTCTACAGAGACTCTGAGTATTTCAGTTTTATCTAACACACAACCTTCAAGCATCTTAACGTGTAAATATATAAGAGTTGGGTCAATCTGGCAGATTAAAACGCCTAACACACACACCACATACCCAAAACTCTTCTTTCTATCTATATAATTCAGTTACATTTAACCTCTACAAGGCATCATCAAATTCTAGAAGTGGAGAGGTGGTTGATGAATTTTTTTTATAAATTAGTAGTATAGCCTAATTGTTCAACATAAATTAGTATCCTCAGAATTATCACCACTTCTGCAATACGCTGTTCTAATACATTATATCTTCAAGTACTCTATTTGATTCTTGTTCTTTTCAGGTACCCACGTACCGTTAAGCAGCAAATTGAGTTCGATGCTCAAGAACTCAAAAAACAAACAGCTCAGTAAGAGTTTATGAATAACTAAGAACTTGATAAACAAATTCAAGTATGAAAAAGGCAATATTGTAAGTTGACATGCATAAGGACCAATAAATGAATAAATAAGTCCCCAAGTTCAGCCAACTTCTCCAAGCATCCTAACCCATATTGAACAAATTCATGAAGCTTCCCAAATTCAAGGTAAGAAACCTAGCATGAAAACGGGGAAAGAAACCAGAATTTGAAGTCAATTTTGTCTTATGAAAAAATAAATCTAGCTCTGTAATGGTTCTAGGTTCCAAATGCCCCAATTCTAGGATACAACAATGAAGTAGGGTACAACAATGCCTACATTCATGTCTAGGTTTCCAAGAACAGTTGTTTCTTTGGAAAATTAGGACAAACTGATTTGTATTAAAATCAACAAAATCTAAGCAAGAAACAGAGATTAGGGAAGATTAGTAGGGGAAATGAGTGCTTTACAAGATCCAGATAATAGGGTGGCTTCGATGGTGGGGATAGCGCCGTGGCTGGCTACGCGACGAGCGTCATTGGCGACTCTGATGCCTGCAACCATCGTCGCCGCCGCATGGATCCTCCGTCTCCCATGTTGTTTTTGCAATTGTAACGTCGGTGGTTGGCCGGCTTCCATCGTTGTCGCTGGATTGTGGGAGTGAGGTCTGATTTTGGGAAAGGGAGGGCATGGGTCGGGTTAGTGGATGGGTGTGGCGGCGGTGTGTGGTGCGGAGTGGTTGGTGGTGTTGGCAGATGGTACACGTTTGCTGATGGTGAAGGAATGGGGGTGAGGGAAGAGGAGTAGGTCAAGTCAGGAGCTGAGGAGGAAAGTAGGGTTTGAGGTCGAATTTTGGAAGATTTAGGCGGTCGGTGAAAGTTTTGGGACCAAGTCAGGGGTTTGAGTTTTTGGGTGGGAATTAATAAGTCTATTCGTGTCGCATAATTATTTTTCACAAATTCGATATTAAATCGCCAAGGATATATGTAGAATGATTGATCTAAACCGTGAACATGCAAGTGGGGAAAGACATTATAGAATTCAAAGGACACTACCAAGTCGTTTTTTGCAAAAGTTCAATCCGAGCAGTCACAATTTACTGTCTCACTGATTCCATTATTGTCACCAAGATTGGCGATCACAGGTCACGGCAACATCGTGATCAGAACGAAATTTCGGCATCACTTATCTACAACTTATGGATTTCAAAGGTCAGTACCAAGTTGTTTCTTGCAAAGGCCAATCAATCCGAACCGTTACAATTTAACGTTTCGCTAATTCCACATTTATCACAAAAAATGGAGATCATTGGATAACGGACACTGTGATCAGAACGAAATTAGTGCATCCCGAGGCACGAAAGAAATTATCGTGGATCACACGACCACCACCTGAGTTTTGTTAACGCGATCGGAACCGTCTACCTTTTACACATTAGTGTGTACACTATTCGTACTCAAAATAAAGTTCATCACATATCGGTACGCATTTAATCAATTAAAAAACATCATTCAAATAATTAATTGTGTCCCAAATCAAGGACATTTCTACAACTGATCGTAAGGAATTTTTACGAGAATGATTTAATTGATAACTACAAGAAATTCAACGGTCTTGATTTATTAAACTAAGTTTGGTTTATTGAGATCAGCTATATTTTAATCAAAGATTATTACAAAATGTATAACATACAAGCCAACCCATTTTAACCATGGTTAACTTTAATTTTTTTTTTAAAATTCAATTGACAAAAAATAAATTAAAAACTGTCACAATCGATTGGATTACTGTTGGATTCTGTTATGCCTCCCAATGGTTTCCGGATAAAGTTATGCATGACTTCCAATGGCTTAATTATTCCTTCTACGGTTCTATTTTATGCTTCTCAATGGTGTTTTGTTAGGCCTCACCCATTATGCCACCTTAGTTATGCCCCTTAATGGTTTTGTTTTTAAGTTATGCTCTACTTTATCCTTGTCAATGGTTTCTTTATACCCTTTAACGGTAATGGTTATCCCACAAGTTATCCCTTTAGCATTTTTTTGTACATAACTCGTTATGGCCTTAAATGGTCATGTTTGGCAGTTATGCCCTACTTTATTCTTTTTAACGGTTCTAATATATTTTAATGGCCTCCATTTTTTTGGTGACCCGTTTTGTAGGTCACTTTTGCTTATGTGGCGCGATATGGACCATTTGATTGGGGGGACACCATGCCCCTTTTTCCCTTGGGGACATAAGATCAATTTCCAAACTTGATAGCATGGACTTGGGGATATTTTTGTATTTCATTTCATGCACAACAATGTGAGAGAGCGAACAAGAGTAGTGAAATGGCACAAAGTGTTTGTCTTCAGACAGTTGCATAAAGTCGTGGAGAATCTTTACTTATTAGTTAGTACAGATTTTTCTTCTTAGTATTTCAGCCGATGTAATGAATTACTAAGAATTTCTATTGGATTTATCCAAAGCTTGTGCTAACTTTCTCACTTTTCTCAATTTCTTGCAGCCTTTTTACTGATACATTTTTGGCACCAATCATTTGACGTTAAACATGGTAAACTTTCAAATTTGACAGCTCTCAACGTGTTTTAGAGCTCGGGATGTATTCAATTGCTCTCAACGTGTTTTACAGCCTTTTTCAAATCGCGTGTTTGTGTCATTAGATTTCAAGTCTTGTGGTGAAACAAATATTAAGCTAGTACCTAATAATTGGTTTCACTAAACTACTAATTCCATCTTGGCTTGTTTTTCTTTTCAAACATCTTTGCTTGTTCACAACTGATTTTTGGGAAATCCAAATACATTACAATTGACCCACTCCTACCAAAAACTTCATGGTTCTTTGATGTTGTAATAACCCGAATTTTCAAAAATAAAAATTCGAATTCGAATTATAATTTTAATAATTATAATTTTCTTGGAAAATTGTTTAATTGTCAATTGATTTATTTAAATTAGTATATATACATTCGCATGATTACGTACACATGCCAAAGGCTACACTGTAATTTCACTAGCATAAAACCCTAACCCTACGCTTATGTTACCTAGCCTGTGTCACCACGCTTACATCATCACCTAGCCTTATCATGTAATTATTGCCTAAGATTCTCCCATCTTAGGCGAGATTTTGTAGGATTTTGTGTGAGAAATGACTATATATATATATATATATATATATATATATATATATATATATAGAGAGAGAG
>JAXBDA010005617.1:0-23758 GCA_036023075.1 Gaultheria prostrata
CCCCCCCCCCCCCCCCCCTCCCTTCCTTTAGGACGTTTTTAAGCTTCCGCGTAATTTCAATTGGTATCAGAGCCTAGTTGCTCTGTATTTGGTTTTATCGCCTGAGTATTTGATCCTGTGATCATGGACTTGAATACACCTCGTGAGGGAGCCTCAAACTCGAGGCCGCCCTATTTTGATAGGAATGATTATCCTGACTGGAAAGCGCGCATGACAACATATTTAAGTTCCCAAGGCATTAGGGTTTGGAGGTCTGTGAGGTACGGATATGAAACTCCCAAAATAGAGGACCCTACAACCAAACTTATGAGAGTTAAAGAGGACACCGAGTGGAACGCAGGTGATAATGAAAGTTTTGAGTCTAATTCTCGTGCTTTGGGAGCTATCTACGGTGCTTTAAGTAAGACCGAATTCAGTCACATCTTCGCATGTGCTACTGCCAAGGAAGCATGGGAGATTTTGCGTGTTACCCACGAAGGCACAAAAACTGTCCAGACCTCAAAAATTCAAATGCTAACCACTCGCTTTGAGGAACTTAGAATGGTAGAAGATGAAACGTTTGATAATTTTATCACTAAGCTGAGTGATATTGTTAATTCTTTTCATGCTTTAGGTGAACCCATTCCTAATCTCAAAGTTTGTCGCAAAGTACTTAGGTCTCTTCCTGAAAGATTGAGAACAAAAGTTGTGGCCATTGAAGAAAGGCCTGAAGTTGACAATATGCTTTTTGAGGAGTTGGATGGAAAACTTCAAACCTTCGAGTTAAATCATTTAACTAAGAAAACCACTTCTAAGGTCAGTAAAAGTATCGGTTTTAAAACATCCAATGCATCTCAAGATAGTGATGACGATCTTGATGAAGAAGAACTTGCTTTTTTTGCTAAAAAATTTACAAAATTTGTTAGGTTTCGAAAAAATAGGCAGCAAGGAATCTCTTCAGCTTCTAAAGATGTTTCAAAAGTAAACAATTCTGGTTTTAGTGAAAAGAAGTTTTCTACTGATAAGTTTAAGAAACCCCATGGCATTCAATGTCATGAGTGTCATGGTTTTGGTCATGTTCAAGCTGAATGTGCCAACACACTCAAAAAGAAATCCAATCGGGGTTATAAAGTCACTTGGGAGGATGATAGTGAGGAAGAGTGCGATTCTCAAAATAGTCACGATCAAACTAACGAAGTCCCTAGATACACTGTTCTTGTTGCTAGTGTCAAATCTCATACATCACCGAAAGCTACTATGTCCACCCCTACGTATAGTCTTGCTGATAACTATGAATCTAGTGTTGATGATACTGATGATGATGATGATGACTTAGAATCTATTACTGATGCTTATAATGAACTTTTCAAAGAATGCGTTAAATTGAAAAAGAAAAAGAAAGATTTGATTCAAGTCATTAAAAAGATTGAAACCAAAAGAAACGGTCTTCGTGTTGATGTTGATTCTAAGATTCATGAAATAGAAGAGTTAAAGAAGCACCAAACCAAGTTCAACGAAAAATTTGCTAAAATCGAAAAAGAACGTTCGGAGGCCTTAAAGGCTCTTGAGATATCTAAAGAGAGGGCTAAAATCTTAGAACATGATTTAAGAGAGGCCAGTGAGGCCATTCAGAGAAATGACTGTGGCGCTTCTCGTATTGCTGAATTAACACGTACGTTTAAAAATCGAAGTGGCCTTGGATTCATCGACCCACCATCTCTTACCTCTGAGACTAGTGAAAATTCTAAGAAAGAGATAAAGTTTGTGAAACCCGTATCTCCGACTATCCCTAAGATCGTAGACCCTCCTATCCCTAAGAAACGCACTTTCACTTGCCACCATTGTGGCACTTTAGGTCACATTCGTCCTTATTGCTACAAATTTCTTAAGGATAATAAAAAGGGAAATGGTAGGTATCAAATTTCTAATGTTCACTCTGGGCCGAAACAAAGTGTCTCTAATTTTGAAAAACCCCGTGAAATATTCCAGACAGAGTGTGAAAAATTTAATGAAAATTTTGAGAAACAATAAAATTTTTTGGCTAATCAAACTTCACACATTATTGAGGAAATACAAAAACTTTCTAGTTTTGTTAAAGAAATAAAGAAAATTAATACCTCTCCTAGTCAGAGTTCTCTTAACCACCTGTCTCAAGTGGATAATAAACCTAAACAAGCTTGGAGGAAAGTTGATATAGTGTGTCATGTTGCTCACACTGCGTTCAAAGCTAATAATATGCATGTTTGGTATTTAGACAGTGGTTGCTCCAGGCACATGGCTGGCGACAAGTCATGGTTTAGCAAGGTAGAAAATTACAATGGTGGTCTTGTCACTTTTGGTGATGGTAATAGAGGTAAAATTGTCGGACAAGGCACTATACTCCAGGCCTTCCGCATTTAGAAAATGTCTTGTATGTTGAGGGATTAAAAGCCAATTTGTTGAGTATTGGTCAATTTTGTGACAACATGCATGTAGTTCAATTTTCTAAAAATGATTGTTCTATTGTTAATGAATCTGGTGCATGTGTAGTTAAGGGTGTGAGATCGTCTGATAATTGCTACTGTGTTGAAACGGCTAGTCATGTTGTGTGTAATCGCATAATGCTTGACGATGTTGAACTTTGGCACCAACGCTTAGGACACGTTAATTTCACAGATTTACATCGTATGACTAGAAACGAAGTTGTGAGAGGTGTGCCTAAACTTGCCAATGGGCAAGGCTTAATTTGTGGAGGTTGTATGAAAGGAAAGAAAATTAAAAATTCCCATAAAAAGACTAACATCATTGCTACCACTAAATGTGTTGAACTTCTTCACATGGACCTTATGGGTCCCTCTCGCACTGAAAGTCTAGGCAGTAAAAGATATATTTTTGTCATTGTAGATGACTTCTCTCGTTTTTCTTGGGTTGGATATCTTAGAGAAAAATCTGATGCTTTTAGTTGCTTTAAAACTATTTGCCAACGTATTCAAAATGAAAAGGGGTATTCTATCATACGAGTTAGAAGTGATCATGGTGGAGAGTTTGAGAACTCTGAAATTGAAAAATACTGTGATGATAAAGGCATCAAGCATGAGTTCTCTGCTCCTCGCACACCTCAACAGAATGGGGTTGTTGAGAGGAAAAATAGAACTCTCCAAGAAATGGCTAGAGTCATGCTACATGCTAAACATGTCCCTAGAAATTTGTGGGCCGAGGCCATTAACACTGCTTGCTACACCATAAATCGGGTCTATGTGAGACCCGGTACTACTTGCACTCCCTACGAGATTTGGAATGGTAAAAAACCCTCTGTTAAATATTTTCGAGTTTTTGGTAGTAAATGCCACATCTTAAGAGATAGCAAATCTCTTGGGAAATTTGATTCTCGGAGTGATGACGGTATTTTTCTTGGATACTCCAACACTAGTAGAGCTTTTAGAGTGTATAACCTTAGTACATCTACTCTTATTGAGTCTCCAAATGTTGTAGTTGATGATACCACTCTTGATGAACATATAAATTGTGATGGCGATGATGAAGGGAGTTGGGATATTTTTGAGGGGGAGACTTCATCTGTTCCCATAGATAACGTCTCTCCTACTAACTTAGAAAGTGATGTGTGTGAGCCTAAGGAGGTTCATGAGGAAGAATCTACTGTTAATGAACCTCAAACGGATGAGGAACTAGGTCCGCATAACTTGTTGCCCTTAAATGCTAAAGAACATTCATCTCGTGTTAAACTGAATCATCCTAAAAACCTTGTTATAGGAAATCCTAATGATAGCATGTTAACTAGACAACGGGCTAAAAATATTGCTCATTATGTTTGTTACACTTCCGCTCTTGAACCCAAAAAGGTAGAAGAAGCCTTAAATGATGAGCTATGGATAGAGGCCATGCAAGAGGAATTGCAACAATTTGTTAGGAATGATGTTTGGTACTTAGTGCCAAGACCTTCTCACACGAACGTCATTGGTACTAAATGGATTTTTTAAAATAAAAAGGACAGTGATGGCGTTGTGGTTAGAAATAAAGCGAGATTGATCGCTCAGGGCTATACACAGATTGAGGGAGTTGACTTTGAGGAAACCTTTGCTCCTGTTGCGAGGTTGGAGTCAATTAGGTTACTTTTTGGCATTGCGTCTCGTTTAAACTTTAAACTTTCACAAATGGATGTTAAAAGTGCTTTTTTAAATGATGACTTAAAGGAGGAGGTTTATGTAGAACAACCTAAGGGATTCGTCGATCCTTCTTGTCCCAATCATGTGTACCGTCTTCGTAAGGCAATATATGGCTTAAAACAAGCCCCTCGTGCTTGGTATGAACGTTTAACTGATCATTTATTAACTACCGAATTTGTTCGAGGGGGAGTTGACCAAACCCTGTTTATTCGTAAAATAGAGAGCGATCTTTTGATTGCTCAAATTTATGTCGATGATATTGTGTTTGGTTCTACGTGTGAGTTGTATGCCAAACAATTCGGAGCCCAAATGTCCCATGAATTTCAGATGAGTCTTATGGGAGAATTGACTTATTTTTTAGGGTTTCAAATCCGTCAAATGGACGAAGGTATATTTCTGTCTCAATCTACTTACGCTAAAGATTTGGTTAAAAAATTCGGCATGGCAGATTCTAAAACCACGCGTACACCTATGAGCACAAGTATAAAAATTGCTAAAGATCTCAACGGTGCTAGTGTTGATCCTACTCTTTATCGTAGCATGATAGGAAGTCTCTTATATCTCACTACTAGTCACCCTGATATTTCCTTTAGTGTGGGTGTTTGCGCCCGTTATCAGTCTGACCCTAAAGAATCCCACATGACCGCTCTCAAGCGTGTTATTCGCTATGTTAAGGGCACCTCGTCTCTTGGTCTTTGGTACCCTAGTGGTACAAATATTGATTTAGCGGCATATTCCGATGCTGATTGGGCTGGTAGTGCAGATGACCATAAAAGCACTTCCGGTGGTTGTTTTTATCTAGGAAATTGCTTAATTGCTTAGCATAGCAAAAAACAAAATTGTGTCTCCTTGTCCACTGCCGAAGCTGAATATATTGCAGTTGGTAGTTGTTGCACTCAACTTTTGTGGATGAAGCAAATGCTTCAGGATTATGGTTTGTCTCATGGTGCAATGACCGTCTTCTGTGATAATAATAGTGCCATCAATATCTCTAAAAATCCCGTTCAACACTCTCATACTAAACATATCGACATCCGTCATTATTTTATTCGTGAACTTGTAGAAGATGGAGTCGTCACACTTGAGTTCGTTCCCACTCATGATCAAAAAGCTGATATTTTCACAAAACCGTTAGATTCTCTTAGGTTTGAGTACCTTAGAAAGTCTATTGGTCTCGTTTCTATTGATTAAATTCAGTGGGTTTGCATGTCCCTCATTTGCATGCTTTGTGTCCCATCATTCTAGAGTAGACATGTAAACTATTTTTTTATTGTTGTTTCTTTTTATTGCTTTGCATTTTTAAAAAAAAATAAAATAAGATAAAATAAAACTTTGGACTAATGGTTTGTGTTTTTCATATTCATGGCCCTTATAGTCGGAATATTTGCATCCAATGTGCTCTTTCATCTTTGAGATTTTTTAGATTTTGGATGCAGCATGTTTCATGGCGCTATGATTTACACCACTCAGGTACATAATTATATTGCTCCTTAAAACCACTTGGTTATTCTCATGTACTAGGCCATATTCATGTATTTGTCCCCTTTGAGATTGACCGTTGGCTACTATTCCCTAGTGAGTGGTTTACCGTACCTTAATCCCTACAAGAACCTATCTGGTATTTTTATTTTGTTTTCTTATCCGGGCCTCTGCTGAGTAACCGGGCCTCTTGCCTCAGTAAGCAGTGAGTGTTCGCGTCAAAAAAGCAGTGGAGTAATAGTGGATTTATTTATCCCCGAAAACAAAAAAAAAAAAAAAGAGAAAAAAAAAAGGGGAATGAAACAAAACAAAAAAAAAGAATATTTGTTTGGTAGTTTTGGGGTTTGTTGCTCTAGTGCACCCCCTTTTTAATGGAGTTCTTCTTTATTCTTATTTTCACTTTGAGGACCTAGCTTGGTTTGACTTTTTGAGGGGGAGTTATCCTAAAAATCCTTGCGTCCATGAGAATATCCTTCCCGGTTTAAGTCGAGCTTGACATTATGTACATGATGCACACACACAATTTGTCATACAATCATGTCTTATGTTGCATTCTAATTCTCGATATCTTGTTGATGCAAGCTTACATTGTGACTAACGGTGTTCTGCTTATATGGTGTTTTGAAAATGGTTCACATTGATTATATGTTCGCATTAAGTGTGTGTTTCTTCTGTCTTCATTACATCCGTATGATTTTTCTTCATCTGTTCGCATTTCTATCCTCATATCTTTAATCAGTAAGTTTTTCAGCCTCCTCGGTCAGTTTGTTTCCTTGGTCAGTTGTTGTTCCACTCTCTCCATTTTTGGTGCTTCTTGGTTCCCTCCTTTGCCTCCGTGACAAAAAGGGGGAGAATTATTTTGTGAGGTGAGTGTTTATCTTTCTTGGCCATTTTGGATAGTAGCTTATATGTTTTAGGCTTAGCAAATCGTAGCATGGATATTCTATTCTTATACTGATTATTATGTTCATATCCATTTGGTTCATTATAATTAGAATTGCTTAGTATTGTGGCACATTCTGTTGATGGATTTAAGTGCAGGTTCCACCATCTAATTGATCAAGCTTCATCCTACTCATTTTTTATCTGTAATTTGTTTTGGGTGGTTTTGTCCCGGAAAAGCCAAAGGGGGAGATTGTTAGTTATTTTAGTTTGGCATTTTCCAGGGTTGTTCAAAACACACCCTGATTCAATTAATTTTCTATTTCCTTTGAAATGTAATGGGTAGGTTGAATAGGGGGTAGTTCCTCGGGGTAGTTTCTCACGCGATGCCCCTTCCTTTGCCTTCGGCTTTTTGACCTTGTGAAGCCAGTTGAATTCGACGGAAGGTAAAATCATCACTGCATTTCATACATAACATTTTTATATATTCATATTTTATTAATCATGCTTTAAAAATGCTTTAAATCGGCATACTATTTTCTTGGCCCCCACTTAACGCTTTATTTATGGAATTTATAGGATGTCAATCTTTTGTTTTTTTCCTAAATTCATTGATTTGTATATATCCTATAAATACATGCCCAATCTATATGATGTCAATATTTCTTTCTTAATAAAACACTCTTGTCTAAAGGACAAAGTATCACACGTCCAATTTATATATGGTAGAAAGTACTCTAATCAAGTTCTATTTTGCATTATACCTTTTGGAGAATATCTCATTGATCACATGTCCTGAAGTACAAGATTATTTTCCATTGTCAGTTGCCAATTAGTAAACTGATTGTCAATCCGTAGCATAGGAAACGTGGTCTATTTTGGAGACTTTGGAAATCGGCTGATTGACTATCAATCTTTTGACAATCAAACTTTTGGGATGTATTTTTTTCTTATAAATACATCCCTTATTCCTTTGATAAAGAGATCTCTACACTTTGGCAAAAATAAAAAGGCAGACAAAATTTTGAGTGCTCTGAGTTTTTTTTTTATTGTTTGTATGAGTTGACAATCAAAACAACTCATACATAGAGTTTTGTGACAATCTTACTTCAACGTTCTTGCATCCTACATTCATCCAAACGTTTTTTATTGTCCTGTTCATTCCGCACATCATTCATCATTCATCTGGTGATCCGTTGGTGCCTTGTTGCTGTTGGCCGGATTGACGAGGAGTCTATTCGGAGCCGGTTGATTCCGGAGATCGAACTTGAGGTTCGTGGCAAACTATTGAATCAAAAAGAAGCTCGGTGAGCATCGTGAGTTGGTGAGAATAGGTAACGCTTAAGGTGAGGCTTGAGGTAATCTATTTCGCACTGTAACTCTCTTTTTGATTAATAGAAAATAGTAGACTAGGCCGTGGTTTTTTTCTTAGGGTTATTCGAACCCTAAGGTTTTCCACGTATATCGCGTATCTTGTCTCTTGATTTATTTTCTGCTGTTTTATTATATGTTTTAGTTGTTTGATCTCTTTAAAAATATTAAAGAAAAGAAAAATATAAAAGGTTAATTTTTTATTTCAATGACATGTTGTGTGAATAAATTGACACTTGACAAGAGAAATGCTATATAGAATACACACCCACTGACCCAAAATTGTTGATCTACATCTTTGAATTGCATAAATATTTTGAGGGGTGAAGCCAGAAATTTTGTTTAGGGGAGTCAAAAATAGATCCATATGTAAGATATTATATTTATTTACTAATTCAAAAAACAACTAAATTAAGAGATTCATTATAAGATAAATAAACACTGAAAAATCTAATTTTGCTATAAATTGGTCCCAAACACTTTACATTTTGCGGACAATGCATGATAACCTCATTAGCAATAGTATCAACTCTTGAAAAGAAGAGAAACTTGGAGAGAAAGAACAATTTGAAGGTTGAAGCATGAGAACAAGGGCTCTGTTTTATTAAATTGAAAAAAAATAGATTGAAGTCCAAAATAGGTTTTTGGACCAATGTCTAGTCCACTAACATTTTGAGCAATGGTTCGGATCCGGTAGTGGGCTGAATATGCCGACAGTCCAAACAGAAGCCCCGAGGCCCAACGTATTAGGAGACCCAAACGAACCAAATTGTTTGGCTGGACCGAGACAACTGACAAACCGAGCGGTTTATACCGAAATGGATCATCTTGGACCACAATCCCGGAGTAATGATTTGTCGGCCGAGTCTGAACCAATTTGACCGAGTCATATGAACCGGACAGATCCAAAATGATTCACGTAACCTACGCGAAACAAATTGGACACATGCATATAGCCGTCTTATCCAGTGCGTCACGAGTGAAGTCACCCGGAGCGGTTCTCGTGCATGCCGTCGTGGCAACATGGAAAGAAAGTTAGGAAGAGATCTATAAAAGTATAGTGATAAACCCTAAGAGATACACACACAACTTTCCTCTCAAATACTATGTACTTTAATCTCTCAAGCAAACTCTCACATAACCATCGGAGTGCCTTCTCGGTCACCTTTTGGCCAGCTTAGGCACTAACACTGGGTGCTGCTTGTGCAGGAGGACATAGCATTCAGGCGATCGAGCTCACTCTTCCACCAAGAAGTTCAGTCAGGTGATTGAGGCACTCAAGACGACAGCCACCACAGATCCATTAGTTGCAGTTTATGAAGTATGAGGT
Source organism: Gaultheria prostrata (assembly GCA_036023075.1). Lineage (NCBI taxonomy): Eukaryota > Viridiplantae > Streptophyta > Magnoliopsida > Ericales > Ericaceae > Gaultheria > Gaultheria prostrata. The sequence continues at coordinate 9,205 of JAXBDA010005617.1, forward strand.
CCAAGTGTATTTACTTACATATTGTATAGAACAAATATACCCTCACTTATATTGTGTTTACTTACCATTTCACATCGAATTACAGTTGTTTACTCTCTCCTGTCACATCATAGGCGAAGAAATTCACTAGTATCGAAAAGTTGGCTCGAAAAGTCAGAGGCGTCGATGCCGGAGTAAGACGCCAACAGCCAGCGACAGGTGCCAAAGATGATTATGGTGTGGAAGGAGATGGTGACCAGAGATAAGGAGATGTTGTGTTACTGACCGAAAATGTACAAAGATATGTTCTAATAATTTGAACTTTGTAGTTGTTGAAAAACACTCAACAGATAAGCGTATCTCTGTAACTTGTAAATATGCATCTGTTGAAAATTAACAACTTAACAAATAAGCTTATCTTTGCAATTTTAATTACTTAACATATTAGCGTATCTTTCCAATTTTAATTATGTATTTGTTGAAAACTAAACTAAACTTTTGGGAGATAATTTTATTTGTTATTTGGACTAATATTTATGAGTTTTCTTTTTTATCAGAAAGAGAGAGTTTATCTATGAATCATTATGTTATTTTTTTTAACCAAAATAAATATAAGTTTCGCAAAGATCCGTTGTGCTTGGCTCCCTTTAATCTTTGTAATTTGTTTTCAAAGATTAATAAAATCCTTTTTTTGCCATTAAAAAAAATAAGGGTAAATTTCACTTACCTCCCTTGAGGTTTCTGAAAACTATAGGGACCTCCCCTAAGGTTTTTGAAATTCCACTGACCTCCCCTACTTTACAAAGTAAATGGCAGATATCCCCCAGCCGTTAAAAAACGCCTAACGGGGTTAACTTTGATGGCGCAATGTCGTTAATGCCCTTAAATTCAAACTTTATTTTATTTTCTTCCTTGTTTGAGTTTATATTGCATAAAAAATTTGAAAGGCGTGAAAAAGTAACTTAATTACTCCCTCCGTCCCTTTTATAGTGTTTAACTTTCCATTTTGGGATGTCCCTTAATAAGTGTGTGTTTTGAAAAGTTAGTGGGTACATTTCCTATTTTTCCCTTAAAAGTAGATTCTTTTTTGAAAAGTTAGTGGGTATTATTATATTAATAAGGGTAAGTAGTAGAAAGTAGATGTAAAAGTTTTAAAAGTTGATATGAGAGAAAATAAGTTGGAATTACGATGCAACACACTTAAAAAGGGACAGATGGAGTATTTACTTTTTTCATAGAACTATCTTTTCTTTGACTCAAAATAATTATTTTTTTAATTTTTTAGTTCCCATAAGATAGATTTTCACATTTTGATAATAAAAACAAGAGTATCAATAATCACTTTAAGCCCACTGCTTGTATTGATAGTTTTATTTTTTACTTTTTACTTTTTTAGGTTTCTTTTTCTTTCTCTGTCACGCCCTCATTTTTAATAATCAAAATACATATAAAATCCACGTGGTATGAGTCAAAAGTCATACTTATAACTATTGAAAAGTCAAACTCAATAGTACAAACCCGAGCCAAGTTTAACACATCTCTAGTCAACGAGTACCCGTACCCGAATACATAATTGTCAAAAGGATTTTAAAGTTATTACAAAGCTTGAGATTGTCAAAAGAGTGAATAAATCGGAATTACATAATCATCTTTCAAAAATACTAATTATAAAGATGACAAAATATCTTCATGATTAGTACGCTTCATGTCATGCAACCACACTCCAAGCATCCATCTCATGCTCCTTGTCGGTTACCTGAAAATGATAGGGTGAGCTCACTAGCCCAGTAGGAAAACATTCTACTAACGCTAGGTGTATAAAGATGATAAGTGCATAAATTACCATGGATGAAATGAACAAGGAGTGATACGGGTGACTCAAACAAGTGATAAATGCCCATAATGTATACATGTGTCCAACTACGTGTCCAAGGATCCATCCATGTATCCAATTTCGCATGCATGTGTCCAATCCACTTATTTCCATTATCCATTGGTTTACAATTTCAACCGATTATAATTATAGGGAACTAGTCCCTCTGCCAGATTTTACGGGCTCCGTTCACCCTGCCGGATTTCATAGGCTCCGTTCACCCATGCCCAGGGATGCACCGAATGGTGGCCCTAGTATTATCAATTATAATTATAGGGAACTAGTCCCTCTGCCAGATTTTATGGGCTCCATTCACCCATGCTCAGGGACTCACCGAATGGTGGCCTTAGTATTATCATTACCACTTTTATCCATTTATCATATTTTTTATTCATTTAAGCGTTTACTGACTTCACATTTTGTCCCAAATGTCCCACATTCCAACATAAATGCCAAACCAAATCTACATCGTACGTGTCCATTATATATCGCTAATAGTTCAACCAAATCACATGTCAAGCATACCAGGTGATCAAAAGAGTCAATTACAAACCTAAGTCATCAAGTAAACGAGGTTATGATCTAGTATGGTTGGTCAAACAAGCTTTAGGACGACATTACGAGATAATTGAATGAAATGATCAAATGATTCAATCGGAAGCCAAAGGGATATTAACGAGCCACATAATCCACAAAACGATCAATACCAAGTAAGATTTTTAATGAATAAGACGTTGAATGAAGGTCCCAAGCACCTAAGGGTCAAGGAAAAGCTTAAACAAAATTTTGGGTCCAGAGCTGCCTGATATCAATACCAGTTGGCTTTGGAAAAAAAAAATAGAACGTGCTGGTATCAATACCAGTTCTCAGGGGTATCAATACCAGGTGGCTTTGGGCAGAATTTGACAGCTTTCTTCAGATTTTTACCCAAGTCCTATTGTGATGGTTTAAGCCTAAATTAAACCTTCCAAACACCAAATAAACAAGAAGGGAGGATTAAACATCAACCAATTCAAGGATTTAACAATTAAATGCGTAGATCAAAGGCCAAACAAGAACAAAACTCATTTTAATTGTGATTTTCAAAAGTTACTAGAAATTAGTGGTCAATACAAGGATATATGCCACAAATCAACAAATACAACTAGAGGGAGTAGAAATTTGTTCCCCTACCTCAAGTGTTAAGCTCCAATCAAGACCCAAAAGAAATCCTAGTTCTTCAAAGCTTGATTCCACACCAAAAATGGATTCCCAAGGTGAAAGCACGCAATACCCGAGCCCAAATAGTGGGAAGATGAAGGATCTATGGTTGTTGGATCATGAGTTTTTGGAGTGTGGGAGGTGAATTTGTGGTGGGATATGAAGAGAAATGGAGAGGGTAGAGAGAGAGAAGAGGGCCGGCCAAATAAGAGAGAGAGAGAGAGAGAGAGGGGGGGTTTGTGTTTTGAGCAAAAATCAGCCATCCCCATATGCATACAATCTCACATATACACTTACACCCTTCATGTTTTAAATGTATTTTAAATCCACCCAAGTGCAACTACCAAGCTCTCATTGACCCTTCTTTACATATAAGAACATTCCTCACATTTCCCCAATATTATTTCCCGAAAAATAGTTTAAAATGCGGGTCATTACATTCTCTAAATCTAAAGCTCTAACTAGACTCATTTTTCTTCTCTATATTTTTACCTGTTTTACCTAATCGCGGTTTTTTTTTTACATTAGAGGTAATAAAGGTCTAAAAAAAATTATTAGCATGAATTTGTTTGGATAGTTTTTGTAGATCAATTCAAGGACCCCATTGAGAAAAAAAAATAGTCTCATTTTTTACCAAAAAAAACCCCATTAATACATTATTTTTTGCGTGCATAATGTATATGCAAGGTTAACCTTGGATTTGTGTAAAATAATTATCCGAAAAATTTCATGCTAAGAGTTTTTTTTGCGTGCATAATGCAAAGTTAACCTTGCATTTGCATTATGCACGCAAAAAATAATGTATTAATGAGTTTTTTTTTTGGTAAAAAATGAGATTTTTTTTTTCTCAATAGGGTCCTTGAATTGGTCTACAAAAGTATCCAAATAAATTCATGCTAATAATTTTTTTTAGACCTTTACTACCTCTAATGTAAAAAAAAAAAAAGCACGATTAGGTAAAATATGTAAAAATATAGAGAAGAAAAATGAGTCTAGTTAGAGCTTTAAATTTGGAGAAAGAAAAAGAAACATAAAAAGGTAAAAATAAAAAATAAAACAATCAATACAAGCAGTGAGCTTAAGTGATTATTGATACTCTTGTTATTATTATTAAAATGTATAATAATTTTGAGTCAAAGAAAATATAGTTCTACGAAAAAAGTAAATAATTAAGTTTCTTTTTCACGTCTTTCAAACTTTTATGCAATATAAACTCAAACAAGGAAAAAAATAAAGTAAAGTTTGAATTTAAGGGCATTAACGACATTTCGCCATCAAAGTTAACCCCGTTAGGCATTTTTTAAGGGCAAGGGATGTATCTGTCAATTACTTTGTAAAGTAGGGGAGGAGTGGAATTTCAGAAACTTTAGGGGAGGTCCCTGTAATTGTTAGAAACCTCAGGGGCGGTAAGTGAAATTTATCCAAAAAATAAAATTTTGCAAAGATAAATTTATTTGTTACTGTAATTGTTTTGGACAGAAATAGAAACAAAATATGTGGAGACATGCTCTCACATTTTCATTTCTCCATTCCCATACCGCACCAAATTATAGAACCAGAACATTCTTCGATTTGGCTGTATCTTTTTTACTGTTCTTTCACTGGACAAATTAAAGAGCCCAGGGGAAAAAAGAGAGCCCGGCCGCCTGTGAATTTAATTCTCGAACTCTTTAAGCTTTATGTTATGTGGTGTCCTTTTCACACGGAATCCACACAAAAACAGGAAAAATTGGGTGACCATCGCACTTCCATGACCAAAAAGTCTCCACTTGACCAGAAAATTTGGAACCACTTTGTTGTATTTTGACTTCCCTATATTGAGAAGAGGTAGGGAAACCTCAGATTGGGTCGAGATACATTTATCACAAACCTATGCATAAGTAGTTTGAAAACTGGTGTGAGCCATTATTGTACTCAATATTTTGTTTAAAAACCACGAAAAAATTCGGTGTCTTGCTTTTTTGTTTTCCGTTATTAAGTAATCTTTAATTGCGTGTTTTCTTGTTTGGACTCACTTTAGGCCACCTTAAACGATCCAAGCCGTTCATCTTAATAGAATCCTACAGCTAAACATTCATGCTAAATATTACACCCGATTCCCGTACCAAAAAGTTAAAAAATTCACGACCGCTACACACGATTCCCCCGACGTATCGTTCAATACGCCGGTTCCCGATACATGGATACTGCGATTTAAAACTATCGAAGGAAGAGAGAAGGCAGCCTAGGATTTTTTCTTGGACAAATCAAATCAAAAGAAAGGAACGGGAGTTGGTGCGTAAGGGAATGGATTAAGTTGGTGAGAAGCTACCCCTTCTCTCTCTAAACACGACATAGATGGAAGTCAAGAAGTGTTTGACACGATGAAAAAGCTCTCAGTGGAGATACTTTAACTTAATATGGACGTTGATCAATTTGTCTGCAAGAGAATTAAGAGGTTAATTTGGGATTTGAAAATTCGTGACGTGCTATTCAGGTGGAAGTGTTTGACTTGAGGTTTGTCATAAATTGGTTTCTGTAGCTTTGAAGACTCATTTGGTTTCATTGAATGGAAAACAAAGAAGAAGAAGAAGAAAAAGCATTTGAATACTCTAACAATCTAGATTCACCTTCTACTACACGTACGTACTCGCTTACAACATCCATCTAGACATATACATATATAGGGCAAGAAGAGTATTGCTTGAGAGAGAGAGAGAGAGAAGTTGGGTTTTGAGAATTGAAGTTGTTTTTCTGTTGTGCTCACGAGCGACAACTTGCTTTGATACCAGTTGTTGGATCGATACATGTATTTGAGAAGATCAGTTTTCCTATTATTTCAGGTGAGTTCATGAATCCTTCATCTTTAATGGTAGTGGTGTAGGACAATAACCAAGTGTTCGTTTGGTTTACGGAAATCAAAGCTAACTGAGATGGAATTACTGATCGTTCTCTTAATTATGATCATCTTCGGGGAAAAATAGGAGAAAATAATGTTTTTCATACTGTTTTATCATCTTCGAAAAATAGATGCATATCCACATATAGGAATAAGATCTTATAGGGGCTCCCTTACATAGCTTATGTAAGGGATTTTTCGTTCGAGATTGAATTTCGACAATCCGAACCGTTAGATGCGTTTAGAATGTGTTTTTAAGGTCTACCGCGAGGATTCGTAAAAACAAAATACCCGAAAAGGCTTGATCCAAACATTTTTCGATAAAAACATTATACATAGCATTTTTTCAAAAACTGATTGGATCAAGCCCTACCGGGTATTTTTTTTTTTTACGAATGCTCGCGTTGAACCTTAAAAACATGTTTTAAACACATCTAACGGTTCGGATTGTCTCGGATCATTTAAATTCAATCTCGAACGACAAATCCCTTACCTAAAGCTTATGTAAAGGAACCCTTATAAGATCCTCCTCCTCCTACGTATATATGCAATTATAATAAATACTTTATACATTTTTCTTTCGACAAGGCTTCTAACCATTGCCAGGGACCAAAAATGATTGAAAACGAACAAAGGTATTCACAAGTAGCTCCAGGCTCGATTCGAGCTAGAAACCAAACGGATTTTTTTGACTCGTTTAGTAGACGAGCTAAGTTCGAGTTAGCCGTGCTCAGTTTATGAAGACATGTTTGGTTTGTATGTGTTTGCATGTATAACTCGTTTAGCGCTTGAACTGAGCTGGAGTTCTCAAATAGTATTCGAGCCCCAATTGGCTTCGTCCCAATGGGTGTTACACGCTTCGTCCCAATGGGGTGTAATGGGCTTTGTCCTAATGGGTGTCCTTGGTTGGCTCCTTGCCAATCTAGGGATTGGGTCTCGGATTAAGCACATGATTGCTTTGTTTAGGAATATGATGTCATTATCCTTGCTCCTTCTATTCTTTTAATTTGTAACAATTTCAAAGATTAATAAAAAAAATTCACCGTTAAAAAGAAATAGTATTCGAGTCGAGCCCGTAAAGAAGCCATTGAATTAACCCTTACTCTCCTCATAAAATATATTTATGTCGGTTTTCATTCCTTCTCAAAATCAACAAACCCAACTCAATAAGGGCTATTTGATAGACTTGATGGATAATTGGTACAAGCAACTCTTTTGTGTTTTTTTTTTTCTAACCATGCTTCGTTATTTTGATTCTTCATGTCTTCATTATGAAGAATCATCCTCCTACATTAATTCATACTTCATTCTCCATATATAAAGAATCATCCACAAAAGGATGACCTTTTCAGGTCCTTTTTTTTTTAAACGGCAAAAAAAAAATTAAAATTGGAACGACCTATTGCTTTCACGTTTTAAAATGCGACAACAACTTATACCATAACTTATTTTATCATAAGATTGTATAGATACTCATAAATGAGACCAATGATCAAGATGTTAAGGTCATATTTTAAAAAATAAAAAGTGTTATGTTTTAGAGGGAAAGTTGAGATTTGGAAAGAAATGAAATATTTTTCGAAAATAGTGATAATTTGAAAAAATAGTGATTGGGTTCATGTGAATTGTTGAATCTCTGAAAATTACGTTTTGAGATAAATATAAATTTTTTAATCTTCAAACCAAAGTGTTTTGAAGAATTGAATTCGAGACGTATAAGAGTTACCTTCAGGTGTTTTCATTGAACAAGTTTAGTATCCTACACTACTATTCATTGCTTTTTACATGAAAATTCAAAATCAATGAAGTACTTTTGGATACAGATTACTACTTTTTTCTACAAAAGAAAAAGCGCGCCCGACCTGTTTTAAAATTTTAGCCATTTTTATTCAAAAGGAGGCTGCTGTTAAAAAAGTTATTGCACCCACTTAATTTGATTCCATTTCGGAAAAACCTTTTCTCAATTCTCATTCACACACCAAAATACTCTTTTTGGTGACTTTCTGCTTTAGCATTCCCCTTTTCTGCAATTTTATTTTGATCCACACTACCTTTACGCACACTTTTGATCAGCACTATAAATTCTATTAGTACTAAATAGCAAGCAAAACCTCTCTCTCTCTCTCTCTCTCTCTCTCTTTCTCTCTGAATTGACTTGGTATGCTCTCATTCTCCCCCAAATTGATCAACATGTAATTCTGCTTCTCTCCCTACATATACACGCCTCCGTCCCAATTTATGTGTCAACGTTAAATGTTTTACCATCTACGTTTATTTATAATTTTGAACTTTTTATCTAATTGAAGTTTATTGAAAAATATTTGTATTGCACATATAAAAAATTATTTTAACTCAAAAATTAGAGAGAGTTTTGAGAGATCCGTAATACTGACATGAATGAACACAAAAGAGACGGAGGTAATAGTGGTTAGTTTTGCACACCTAGTTCATGCATAACTAACTTACTAATAGAAAAAAAAATATGATAGATTGTTGTTTTCTCTTCCTCTCTTTCACCCTTCGGAGTCAGATTATTCATTGCTCCCTGGAGCACAGCCACATGATAATCCAAGGCACTCGAACACCACAAATTTTTGTGAGGTGCACGACTATAAGTGTATAAAGTATAAACCCAATTTAAATGTGTAGTGCGAGAATGATTCGGAACATCATGTGATCATGTTTCGGGATTACTGATTAATTATTCCCCTTTGGATGGGTAGGGTAGGGTAAGGTGGGCCTTGAATAGTGCATTAGCTAAGGAAGCATGATCAGAAATCTAGTAAATTCCCAAAAGCATGATAAATCATTCACTTAATTTCTTGTTTACTATTTTGACAGGCTAAAGATGGGTTTTGCGCATAGCACTAAAGTGGCTGTTTCCCTAATTCTCGTGGGTGTGGTTTGGGCATTAGCATTCCATGAAATTGAAGGAGGACCAACGACCCTTGCAACATCCACAAGTTCCCACTCGGGTAAGGACAAAAGTTGAACTCGTCGTTAATTTACACGTTTTCTTTTTCTTTTTCTTTTTTTTACAGGATATTAAGATTGAATTTTTACTAAAAAATATTTTTGAGATTTTCGTATTTTCGCACTCACATTCTAACTGGCAAAAATGCCAAAAATTTCATAGTGGAAACTTATCCTCGCAATGATCGGAATCGTTCATTTTGTAGAGTTTGTCAAGTATGTCACCCATGTAAACAATTAGTTCGATATTCAAGCAAGATACTTTTCACGCGGATGATGTGCTCAATGAGTTGTCAAAATGAACGAATTCGATCATTGTTGGAGCCCATTGAAGCCCACAAAGGTCCAAATTGGACTTGATTAGACTAAAAAAAACTGGAACGGAGATCTGTCCTAATATTACAGCTTCAATTTCTTTTAGGTTTTAAAATATTTTTTAAACTTAATTGATTGTTTGAGACGCGATTGTTTAAAATCAAGCCATAGGCCCATGTTCGAAACCACAGCCGATATGCTGGACTAATGTGTGGTTGGCGGCATCTGGGAAATTGGTCGCCCATGTTTTTAGAACCAAATTTTATAGATATTCAAAATTGGTTGTTTTATTACTTTGAAAAATATATCCAACCGTGTAAAATAATTCTCTATTTTTATTTTTTTTTGTCATTCGTTATTCTTAATCTATTACATGGGGAAGGGGAACCCGATCCCGAGATGCATTGTGGGTCGTCCAAGAACTCTACCGCATGAGCTAGCCACCACTTGCAAAATAATTCTCGATTTGCAAAAAGATAAGTTTATTAGTTTCCTAAAAAAATTCAATTTTTCTGACAGGCTAAAATAAAATTGTTACTACATCTCTAAAATTAGAAAAGCTTTTGCCACCAAATCCTAAGAATGAACCCATAGGCTCAAATTGGAAGCCCCAGCCCATTTTACTGGACTCTTGACAGACCCAACCAAGCATGGGCCCCCTGTTCTTTATCCATCTTCTGCTTAATCCAAAGGCCCAGACTTTACTCTAACGGTCCAAAAAAAGAAAATTTAGAATCACCAAAAGAAGTCTCAACTTTACTCAAGTTTTTATTAGTAATTAACTTTTTAGAATCATTAACTACTATTAATTTGTCAAAGTATTTATAATTTACCATTAAAAAGCCAAGACGACAAATGGTAGCGTTCGTCACTGTTACAGTTTTAAAAACAAAATAAGAATAACTTCATAAACAAAATTTGAATAATAATTTCAAATACTAATGCATTCCAAACTATGAAGCACATGTACTCCATAAAGGGTACATTTTGAGTAGCAATAAGTAATTACTACTCCCTCCGTAGAGTATTTCATTTTAGGTTTTCCCCTAATAATTGTGTTTTGAAAAGTAAATATGTAAAAGTTTGTACAACTATTATTTTACCCTTTTGAAAAGTTAATGGGTAAAGAGTTAATCGGTAAAAGTGGAAGATAATTTTGGAAAGTGGAGGTAAAAGTTGATGTGGGAGGTGTAAAGTTGAGGTAAAAATCGATGTAAAATGTGTAATTGATGATGTTTATGTAATAAGTTGGATTTACGAAGTAGCATATTTATAAAGGGACAGAGGGAGTACAGGTTTTCTAAAGAATAAAACATAACTAAGTTGGGACTTCTCTCATAGAATATACAACTTTAAGGGTTAAAAGATCATTTGGTTATCTTCCTCAAGATGCTTTGATGCTAAATACTCTTGATGCTATCATGCTATTGCGAAATTTCGAAGTTGGTGGATATTCATCTTCTACATGATCCATCTTGGTTTACACTTCTTGGTAATAGACATGCTTGTCTCCACTAAATTAAAATCCTGCCCCCTTTGCTACAGGTAGGAATTTGCTTCAAGCAGTAAATATCTTCGAACCCATGAGAAATTCAGATGATACTGTAAGGGTGGATCCTCTAGATAGTTTCAAAAAATACAGAGGAGGATATGACATAACAAACAAGCATTATTGGAGTGTAAGTTTTTAATTCTCTCTTTCATACACAGACACCCCCACCCAAACATTCCTTTAACACATACGCACGAGGCTCTATTTAGTAACAGTTTTGTGCAGAAAATTTTCAGAAAACATCAAACACTTGCTGTTTTGATAACTTTTTCAATTCCAAGCCAAAATGATTTCCAAGAATTCAAAACACATTTTCAATGTTTTCTCGAAGTGGGCTTGTTAGTAATCAAATCTAAGGAAAGAAGTTCCAAAACTCTTCAAACAAACAAGTTTCTGCAATATTTGCTGAAAAATGGAGCAATAATCATAGACTCGGAACTCTTCCGTATGCCACATTTGTGCAGTCAACAATATTCACAGGAGTACCTGGATATGCCATCGGGGTGTTATGGCTTTTGTGTGGCTTGGTGTATGGGGGATTTCTGCTGGCAACCACTTTTTGTTTCAAAAATAACAACAGAAAGTTGAAGAAGAGATCACCTTGTCACAAGCAGTGTTACCTCTGGCATGTACTCTTGGCAGCATTCTTTACAGTCTTGGCAGTGTGAGTGTTTTCACCTCTCAGACCTTCAGCAATTTCTTCGCATGCACTTTCACATGGATTCAACTGGAAAACGATCATTTCATAGACGATTAGATATCTTCATTTCAAGATCAATGGTTGTTAAACAGTCAAGCCAGAATATCTTCATTTGAAAGCAGAACTCATTTAAGCAACTTTTAATAAGTTAGAATTGCGCAGACAATCTTCATTCTGAATTCAAGCCTGGTTAAAGGGTGGTTCAGAACTTGTAATGACCAGACAAATATAGACCATGTATTTTGTAGTGTTAAGATGTGTCGTCAGGTTATAAATTGAAATAGATGTATCTACAAGGGCGAAGGCAGTGCTTGGCAAGTGACCCGCTTAGTTGAAAAAAATTGTTACAATAGATGTGATCTGTATCAACAGTTTACAATTTTTTGAAACATGGAGGTGGTCAAAGAATTGTAGAGTCCCATACGGTAATTGCCAATGGAATATTGTCTATCATCAACCTCAGGGGTAGAATCAATCAGTTCTCTTCTAGGATAGATGTGGTCAATAATACCAACATAGAGTCCTTACTTCATGCAAAACAATCAAACCATAAACGTATGGAACACTTATATTTGACTAACAATCCCACAGTGTTAGCAAGATCTTATTTTCTTACAATTATTCCTTCTGTCAGTCATGTGAAACAAGGAATTTTTCCATTTTTAGCCCAGTTCGAAAACGCCTTTCTGAGTGTTTTTTTTTTTTTATGTCCTTCTGTCAGTCATGTGAAACAAGGAATTTTTCCATTTTTAGCCCAGTTCGAAAACGCCTTTCTGAGTGTTTTTTTTTTTTTTATGTCCTTGACTGTTTTCATTTTCTCAAAATGTTATAGTTTTAATGTGCTTTTATACCAGAATGATCCAACAATCAGAAAGAAATTGGCAGGAATTGAAAAAGTCCCTAAAGCTTTAACCTTGACATTGTGTCTAGACTAGAGGCAATTGAAAAAATTAAATTAGAATTTGCTTTAACGAAACCACGATAACAGAGACATCATTGGGTTTTCAAAAACTCAAAGTGGGAAAAACCCGTATGAACAAAGATACCTTCTGAACAGCACTTGTTATGAACTTGCGAGAGCCTTTTGATCCAATCAGGGAGGCCTTTCTGACTCTATTATCCATTTTATGTTGGCAGAGTCGCGACTGGATTAGTTCTGGGAGGGAACGCAAAATTCCATACAAGAGCGAAAACAGTGGTAAACATTATCATCGATACAGCCAATAATGCAACCAAAACCATATACAACACAACGGGGGCAATGAGAGACATGAGTTTCAACTTGGAAGTATCTAATGGGAGTAGTCAGGCTTCTGGCTTCCTTATCTCCACTTCCCTGAAGCTTGACTCTCAAGCTGCAGATATAGAAAGAGAAGCCAAGAAGAACCGGCAATCAATTGACAAGGGTTTGAAGATAGTGTAAATCTCTCTCTCTCTCTCTCTCTCTCTCTCTCTCTCTCACTCTCACACACACACACACACACACACATGTTATGACTAACATGTCACACACATGTTACATGGACAGCAATTTTTTACCACAGTATCTGTGTCGACGGATATGACTAAGCTACAAGTGAGATATATGTTAGACACCTCTACCCAATTTAGAGACTCATAGACACTTGAATCCTCTATTGTTTATGATGTTTGCATACTGTGTATCTCGCGTAACCACAAAACCAAACGTTTTTAGCCTTTCATACTAATGAGAAGTTGAATTTTTCCGCTAATCCTGCACGATTTCAAGTACATATCTTCATGATTTATTATCCTCATATCCTTGAATTTTGTGTTTAGGAATCACTCATGCAGTCCACACTTGAATCTGGAATTTCTAGTAACCATGACTTTTGTTTCTTCTTTGTAGGTACATATTGACTATAGTGACAATCTCATTCAACCTCATCGCTGTGCTTGCCCTATCAGGTGCATATATTAAGTTATTAACTTGTCTTAGTTCAGCTTTCAAATCTTAATGTTGATATCAATTCCATACCTAGTTCAGATAATAGCGTATCGGCCGCTACGTAGCAGTTTTTCGGTCTTCCAGTACCGCCATACCACCAGCGCTATCCAAAATTCACACCCGTAGCCCATTCCCGTTACATATCGGTTTTTATCAGATTTACACGACCGCTAAGGCTGGTTCAGGTGTTTTGACGCCAAAAAAATTTAAAAATTCACGGTCGCGACACCCGATTCCCGCTACGTATCATTCGATGCTACTGCTACACCATTTCCGCTACCTCTATTTAAAACCTTGTTTGGGGTGCCCAAAAAGTCTGCTCTTGCTTTTTCATTATTTTTTCTCCTTTTGCGAAAACGTTTTTTTCCTTAAACTGTCTAACTTCTGGTCAAAATTTTTTGCTTTCCCAATCCGTCTTAAAATTGGAAGGAAATTGAATTAATTTGGGAGAAAATAAATGAATTTTGTGGCTTTTGTTAGGTCTTTAAAGGACATTGGTCGTTTTTTCATTATTTAATTCTCTTTCATCAAAATTTTATTCTCGAGAAAATTGAAAAAGTGAAAAAGGTGTAATAAGGACAAAATTGTTCTACTTAAAAAGCAAGCTTACCTTTTTTTTCATCCCAAGCACATTACAACAGTTCAAAGCCACAGTATTCTTGTCACACTATTGCCAGATAGATGATGTATTCTCACGAGAACAATAGAATACCTCTAAACTGAAGGTGACCAAACCTACCCATGGAGCATCTACGTACCAGCGTGTAGTAGCAGGGCCGGCCCTGATGTTTGGGTTGTCCAAGCCCGACTCCAAGTTTAATTGCCCACATACTATTAAATCATAAAAAATCAAAAGACATGAGTAAAAAAAAAAAGCGTTACATTATGTTAATTACCTTAAACTCCATGAAAAAATCAAAATCAAAATATAACCTCGTTTTATTGCTCTATGATTACCACATTCAGATTCGAAGAAAACAACTTCTCCTTGCATTCTCGAGGCAAATTCTTCAATTTAATCATCTTATTTTAACTTATAGTAAATGTTCTTATTTTCAAATGTAAGTTTTTATCGATTTCAACTAAGAAAAACTCATCTCCGCCCAAGCATCTAT
>JAXBDA010005618.1:0-23756 GCA_036023075.1 Gaultheria prostrata
TTCGTGTTTACAACTGAAGCATTTAAATCTCCATTCTTGTATGCTTAAACCTCCTCCAAGATTTGGAGGATTTCCCTGGCTCCTTTCCCTGTATCTTTATGATGTTGTCATTGCTGATGACATACTTTCAAGTCTGATCTCCAGTTGCCTACTACTTGAAGAGCTGATACTTGATAGTTCGACCAGTTTAGATTCACTTGAAGTTGTTGGTCCTAATCTTAAATCCGTAAACTGTGACGGCCATTTCAGATCGATTTGTTTCACAAATAGTTCTCGTCTTGAAGAAGTAACATTATATTCGAAAGGAACTAGAAATAAGTTATTACTTAGCGAAGGAAAAATATCTAGCTCTGTCGTGCTTCTTGACAGTGTACCTGCCATTGATTTTCTGGGATTGGATTATTCTTATGTTAAGGTAAGATTAGCTTAGCAAGCCATGCTTATGTCTTCGTTTGTTTTCATGTTCTTTGATTTTTTTTTTTGGTTTTTTCTTTTGCTTCTAGGGCATAGCTGCATCTGGTGTACCGACGAGGCTTCCAACTACTTTGAACAACCTTAAAAATCTCTGTTTGTAAGACATTTGTTTTGGGGAACAAGATGAGGTCTCTGTTCTTATTTGCTTAATTAGAGCCTCCCCAAACTTGGTAGAAATTACTATTTGCGTAAGTTGTGACAGTTTTTATTCTTTTCTTTGTATATTGGGTAAATACTGAATCTGTTGGCTAAGGCCGTTCGTTTAACTTTTTTTCTTTTTTTCCCAAATTCCAGGCATTTCCCAGTGAAACTTCTGCTAGTGGTCTAGATTTTTTGGAAGAGTGTGGCTGTTCAGATGTCTCTTTAAATGAACTTCGCAAAGTGGATATAGATAATGTCTCTGGCACAAAGCCTGAACAGGAATTTATTGAGCTTTTGTTAGCCAAGTCACCGATGCTGGAAACGATTCTTATCGAGCTGAACACACAGAATGTTGCTGATGGATTGCGGTTTGTGAAAGAATTGAATAGATTTCGACGTGCGTCACCTCAGGCAGAAATGAAATTCGTGTTAAGTTCCCAACTCTCCAAAAAGGTTAAGAAGTTCCAAAAGCTTAAGATGATGTTAGGAAATTTTCCCAAGAATGTATATTAAGCTATCAAAAAAGAATGAAGTAAAAGAGTCTCTCTCTCTCTACCGCCTCCCTCTCTCGGCCTAGATCTAGGGTTTTCCACCTGGGCGAGGGGACTGTGACTCACCCAGCCCCGCCCCCCATCGATTATGCTGCTCTAAACCTCCACCCCTGCCTCCTGGCACCTGTAATCATCGGATCTATCGTTTTCCTTGGGCGTTTTTCGCTGCTGAGGGTAGAATTCAGACAGTGCATTTCCTTGAGCTTGCTACAGAGTTTTCTTTTATTTTCTTCTCTTTTGTTCACTTGGTTACTTGGTTTGGATGGATTCTCATTTATTACTTCCTCCGTCCCTTATTAAGTGTGTTACCTCGTAATTCCAACTTATTTTCTCTCACAACAACTTTAACAACTTTTACATCTACTTTCCACTACTTACCCTTATCAATATAATAATACCCACTAACTTTTCAAAAAGGAATCTAAGATTGTTTGCTCATTTTTGGATCTTTTTATAAAAAATTGTATTATAAAGTTTATTGTCAGTAATGAATGTCTTAATTTAGCATGATTTTTTTGTGATTGACTTGGAGAAAAAATTTAATAGTTATAGTAATTAATAAGGTGCCCCACTAGGCTAGAGTCAGAGTCCTGGATCCGTACCCGAATCCAAGCGAAATAGGAATGCATACCTTAAGAAGGGGAGAGTCATTTTACGTAGGTAGAGTAGAATTTGTACACAATGCAGCACGAATTGCCTACACACACTTGCGAACACTTTTAAGATGACTTTCAATGCAAAAAAAAAAGGGTATAAATATCCTTCATGCAGGTGTTTAATGCTAATAACAACTGAAAAACCCTCAACTGCCAATGAACAAGGAGCAATGCTATGGAGCAATTCTTTCACAAACCGATTAAGCCATCTGTCCACTTCTGTCAACAAACTCTTATCTCTCTTTAACGTTTTTTGTTACCCTCCGTTAGTCTAACCCTCTGTTAGTGAATTAATGGCCGCTTTCTTCTCTGGCCAAAAAGTAGAACCCTGGCTCACTTGCCCAGCAGACAAATGAAAGAGAAGCAGAAGACAACCAATTGCTTCCTCCATTTCCTCAAAACATAGTAGTATCTGTTATAGTTAGACGTGAATTTACCTGACTACCAAATCTTGGCATCCACTTATATCAAGAGATATCATCTAGTGTGAGTTGATCAATTAATCTGATATATGGCAATGGGATTGTTTTCTTTCTTCTTTACTGCAATGAGATTGTTTAATGAAACTCAATTCTTGGCTATGGCTATATATCACTATTAAAGAAACACTAATAAGCAAGTGTTAAAGCATTAAGTTTAACCACTTGCCTGTAGTAACTCCATCATAGTAGGTCCTCTTTGATTATTCATTGGGAAGGAATCAAGATGATGATCCTGGTATGCATTCTTATTCGATCATTGGAGTTAATTATCTTACATAATAAAAACTGAAGTATAACCAAGGAAACTTATGAAGTTCAAAATTTACCTGACCACATTGAGATGGTTGTGTTGACTGTGAAATTTGTGACAATGAATTCAAGGGTCTCCCTACCATTGAGGCATCCATCCGTAGAGCTTCCGTGCAAGCGTGGAGTTGCTAGTAGTGAACACTTTTGTATCGTCTCCCCATCATTGCCTTTGGGTCCTCTTAGCTTATACTTTCACTAGTTCTAGTAGGATCTATATGGCCTGATTTTGCACTCTTTGTCCACCTCTTTAAAATGTATCGATCTATGCTTGTAACATTCTTTGAAGAAAGAACTTTAAGCGCATGTGAGCACAATATTCCCACAAACTCAAATTTTTTGCAACTGCACACTACTAAACCTTCTGATGAGTCGTATGTAACAAGATGGTGACGATGTTTGTCGTAAGGAGTGATCTCATACGTACTGACGGTTCCAAACTCACTAGTTAATTTCATATTAGAATCATGAGCTTTGCACAGCGAAGCTTGGAATGACTCAAACACGTCCGGAGTATATATACTTGCTGCATGTTTCAATATTTCCACTGGAAAAGATAAACATGGGGTACTTTGACTTGCTCTAAAATCAGCTTTCAACTCTTCATGTTTGCTGCTTTTGCGTACGCTGAAACCAACTTTGTATGCGTATTCATTATAAAATTGGTAAGCTGCTTCTTCTGTCTCGAATTCCTTGCCAACTTCTAGAATACTTACCGCATGAACCTGTGGAATTCCCCAAACTATTAAAACTTTACAAATAAAGGATTTTTTTTACTAAAAGCTAGGTTTTCCTTGTTGTCTAAACGGACTAAAGGCCAAACAGACACGAATTTTGAGATACATCATTTACCTCACATACATTAATTAAAAGTTCAAATAGCAGAAACAACTTGTCTAAATCCATTAGCTATAGACTAATTTTTTAAGGGAAGCCCATCTTTTTTTTTTTTGTTTTGTCGTGAACCCACCATGAGTATGAGAATATTTCAATGCCCCTCGGGCGATGTTGAGCACGATTTTAGACCACAAGTTGGTGTGGATCGTGCTCAAAATTGAGCAAACATTCCAATCATTGGGGCCACTGGGGGTTAATTATGCCACTTTTCGAGCCCCGAAATTAGTCGAGGTCCGTACACACTGACCCGGACATCCGTTTATTAAAAAAAAAACACATTGCCCCGTGAGCACCAAAAAACTTCTCACATAAATATATAGTTTTAAATAAAGTTAGGTCATGCGCTATATAAAATCTTATTAACATTGGGATCACCTGCTTAGTACCAATTTCATCACTTTCCGTTTGCATTGGGATGGATTCTTCCTGCTCAGTTCCAATTTCATCACTTTCCATCTGCATCGGGATTGATTCTTCGTCGTCGGTTCTGAAATACATAGTTTTCTCTACTTCCCCTCCACAATATGAAGAGTTCGATTCTTCTCTCTGCGAAATCTATTTCTGAATGCCAAGTTTCCCACGCTAGGTGAGAAAACCAATAAGCCAAAAATTGGCGGGAGAAGAAAGTGGCGGGAGAAGAAAGCGGGATGCCTCTTTAGCTTACTGAGTTTTTGGCTTGTTAATTAACGGAGGGTAGCAAGCAACGTTAAAGAGAGATAAGGGTTGGTTGGAAGAAGTGGACAGATGGCTTAATCTGGTGGGATTTTGGCTTGGCACAGAGATTTGGAACAGAGTCTTGTAACAGGGGATCTAAAGCCTGGACATAGATGCCCGGACACAAATTTGGACACAAAAGTGTCTTAAGTCGTATGCTTACACATGTGTCACACACAATGCACTTGGAAATCCACATGCATAAAGCTAGTTGCATACACGTTCGTGTGAAAGCAGACAACGTAGATGGGGCTCACAAATCCGTATGAATCGAATTTCTGTTTCAGATGTTTTAATTTCTTGGCGTTTGTTGTATGCTAAGGTCCAAGTCTCTGAGAAAATTGGGAAGGACAGTCAGTTACTGAGAGGAAGTTGGTTTTGTTTTTGTTTCTCAGCCGAGGATCTTTGGTGCTGCCTCATCTCAGTTCCGATGAAGTTCTTTCTCCTTGAGCTTGCTTCCCGGAGTTCTTTTTCGTTTTCATTTTGTTTCTTCCCTTGTTTATTGAAACTCTGGAAATCTTGTAAATATTTCACTTTTCTTTTGATGAGTCTCTGCCACCTTTCTTTTTGATGAACCACTTTCCTCTGCCCAAATTTCTTTCAGTTGGTAGTAAGGCGTGTGGTAACAACCCCAAAACCACACATTGGGTGGGACTGGTGGGTGATAGAAGTGTAATTGAGAAACACACTGCAACAAGTGCCGAATCATCACAAACGGCGATCGAGCAAGTGGCTTAGTCTGACATTAGTGGAGCACGTATTAAACACGATTCAAGAAAAAAAAAATTCAATTGACAAGGTGAAAAAAAGGAAGAAAGCTACTTGAGAAAAGGCAAGGTGCATTTTGGATTGAAATCGAAGAATTTGTTTTCGCTAGAGAAATTCTTTTAATAAAGATTCTCCATTGACAATTCGAATATAAAAAGAATCTAAAATAAAGAGGCATTCGTGGAGGCCCCCCAGTCCCCACTACTTTCCATTAAGGGAGGAAACTAGCCTCGTAACGTCCTGCAGTGTGACCTGTCATTGAGCTTCAGGTGGTGTACCAAGAGTCTTTTTCCTACTGCTTCGGCCTGCCGTAAATTTGCCTGACATTCTCTGCTTAATTAGAAGCTCCCCAGACTTGGAAAAATTGGAAGCTATGGTAAGTCATGACAGCTGACATTATCTCTTATCAGTAGCATGTGTACTTACTACTTGGGATCCGGCTTGAGAGATTATGTTTCCTACTTTCCAGGTATATCACGATGGATCTGCTGCACTTGATCCTGTTCTAGAATTTTTGGAAATGGAAGGATGGTCGGATACCCTAAATCAGCTTCGAAGCTGCATCTTGCAAGTCTGAGTTGCAATTTCGTTAAATTTATTTTGGTCAAATCGCCTATGCTGGAGACGTTGGTTGTAGGTTCGCTTGGGGATGTTTTACTAGGATTCAGGTTATTGCAAGAGTTGGCGCAATTTCTACACTTCTTACCTCAAGCAGAAATCATGTTTGCAACTCCCAGGTGTAGCAGATGGGTTCGGTTGGGGCCGAGAGATGATCCTTCCGGGGTTTGTTGTCTACAGGGTCCCCAAGTTCAAGCAATAGCTGTATATTACTGGGTTTCCCCCCTGTTATATTCTGTTGTTGATTGATTTGTGCTTGACTTGATGTTTGTTTCCCTCTTGTTTTTGAGTCTTTAGATCCTTTTGTAACCTCTTTCTTTTGTTAAAGAGAAGATTGAAGCTTCTCTAACATTTTGTGATTATGAGCTAGATTTGATTATCCAAATAAATGTAGCCTCACAAAATCGCAAAATACAATTAAATAGTGTAGATAATCGTTATCGCATGCTATATAAGGTTGTATCTGGTTATCTCTCTGTATAAAAACTAATGCGGCAAGAAAAAATAACATTATAACCTATTTGCAAATCGCTAGATCATCCCTCAAAGCATGACAAGAAGAAAAGTGACCCAATTGCCTACATAGCCAATGATTGTGCAAGGAAAGCCACTCTTAGAAACAGGAAGAAAACGTAGGAGCTTAGTACTTTATGTGGAGTCGATGGGTGAATTATCATTTACAGGCCTTATGATCCTGAGCCGGAAACTCAACGTGCTAGTTATCACGAGTTTTAAACGATGTTTGAGTTGGAGCAAAAAAGAAGAAGCTAAAGGCAGTATGCGATGAAGAATCGACACAAGGAGATGACTCATTTGGTATACATGGTGGGGTTTGAATTATTTGAGCATGTTCGATTCATATTCGATGTGATTGCAATGCGTCCCTTTTGAACCAAAATATAAACAATATTGTGAAGAGAATTAGGTCACAAAGGCTTGCTATAAGTGAATGAAATGGGAAACCGAATGGGCGGTCCAAAACATAGGTTCATTATCAATTGAAATATTTCTCTTTTATGGTCATTATTTTCCAATTTTTGTACCACATAGCTGATGTATTTGCCCACAACTTCCCTCTTCACATTAAAATAAAAATTCTCCGTTGTTCTGTCATTATTTTGTCACCTTTATTTAATCCTAGCATTACTTTTATAATGAATTTCATGTTAAATTTTCATTCTAGAATTGACATTACATTTAACTTAATGAAATAGGTGAAAGTATAAATAGATAAAATGGTGTTAATGCGGAATGAATATGTCGTGTACAGTTTTATTGGCTTTATTTCAAACCTGAGGGTACTGACTTATTTTTGAATTCAAAGCAGGTCGAATCCACCATTTTGGATTCAAACGTAATGAGAAATAAACGATTTGATTTCTCAATAACTATACCCTGCCAAAATAAGCAAATGCAATTAATTTGTCCGACTAATACTTATCCCACGTCGTGTAAGTTGTGTATGGTTATCACTATAAATAAAGACGATTTGGACAAGCAATAATATCATAAACCTTGATTGTTTGTCAGAAAAGAAAACAAAGAACCCAACTATACCTATTTCCCCCTCCTCCTAAACTATCCCTCAAACATGACAAGAGGCAAAGTAAGTCTTGCCTATATTGCAAAAGATTCCAAGAGGAAAGTTACCTTCACCACACGCAAGGGAGGCTTATTCAAAAAGGCACATGAGATTAGCACGCTGTGCGGAATCGATGCGTGTGCCATCCTTTTCAGTCCATACAATCCTGAGCCGGAGATTTGGCCTTCTCCATTGAAAGCTCAAGAAGTTATTGCAAAGTTCAGGAATTTGTCCCAGCCGGAACAAAGTAGAAGAATGGTGAACCAAGAAAGTTTCACCAATCAAAGTGTCGAAAAGATAAAGAAGAAAGCGACAAAAAAAGAGAATCTAAACCAACAAAATCAGATGACTCAGGTCATGTATGAGTGCTTGTATGGCAAAGGATTTGAGCATTTGAGCATAGATGATCTGAACTACATGAGTGGCTTGATTAGCCAAAAATTATGGGAGATTCAAAGGAGAATTGAGTCTTGAGGAGATTTTTTAGTGTTTTTTTTGGGGGGGGGTCATTTCTTGCTTGATCTCCACATTATTGTTATATTTTTTGGGGTCATTTCTTGCTTGACCATAGGTTCATTATCAATTGAAATATTTCTATGTTTCTCTTTTATGGTCATTATTATCCAATTTTTTGTACCACAAAGCTGATGTATTTGCCCGCAACTTCCCTCTTCACATTTTGAAATAAAAATTCTCCGTTGTTCTGTCATTATTTTGTCACCTTTATTTGATCCTAGCATTACTTTATAATGAATTTCATGTTATATTTTTATTTTAGAATTGACATTACATTTAACTTACTGAAATAGGTAAACCAAACCAAAAGCCTTATGTTCCAATCAATTGGAGTCGGATACATGAGTCATTATTCTCCAGTGAGCTCTGTCAAATACTGATTGTTTACTTAGACCAAATAGGCTCAAATTTTTGCGCACTACCGCATCTAATGTCAATTTGAGTCTTCCCCTTCCCGGAGCGTTGCTAACCAAAGCTATCCGCTCTCTTAACTACATTTGCTAGTCTACGGTAGACATGTCCAAACCAGCTTAGCCTATTTTCCCTCAACTTCTCCTCTATAGGTACTATTTCATTTTGCGGACATGCCCGAACCACCTACCATCTTGCGGACTGTTTCATTTCTAATATTGTCTCGTCTAGTCTGGGTTAGAAATAAAACAGTTCGTGAGATGATAGGTGTAGACCTATAAAGGAGAAATGAGTAAAAATAGATAAAATGGTGTTAATGCGGAATGAATACGTCGGGTACAATTTTATTGGTTTTATTTAAAACCAGAGGTATGACTTATTTGAATTCGAAACAGGTCGAATCCGCCATTCTGGTTCAAACGTAATGAGAAATAAATGATTTGATTTAATTTCCAATAAATGTACCCTGCCAAAATAAGCAAATGCAATTAATTTGTCCAACTGATACTTATCCCATGCCGTGCAAGTTGTGTATGCATGGTTATCACTATAAATAAAGACGATTTGGACAAGTAATAATACCACAAACCTTGATTGGTTGTCAGAAAAGAAAACAAAGAATCCAACTATACATATTTTCCCCTCCTCCTAAACCATTCGTCAAACATGCCAAGAGGCAAAGTAAGTCTTGCCTATATTGCAAAAGATTCCGCGAGGAAAGTTACGTTCACCACACGCAAGGGTGGCTTATTTAAAAAGGCACATGAGCTTAGCACTCTGTGCGGAATCGATGCGTGTGCCATCCTTTTCACTCCATACAATCCCGAGCCGGAGGTTTGGCCTTCTCAATTGAAAGCTCAAGAAGTTATCGCGAGATTCAGGAATTTGTCCCAGCCGGAACAAAGTAGAAGAATGGTGAACCAAGAAAGTTTCACTAAGAAAAGTGTCGAAAAGATAAAGAAGAAAGTGATGAAAAAAGGGAATGTGAACCATCAAAATCAGATGACTCAGGTCATGTATGAGTGCTTGTATGGCAAAGGATTTGAGCATTTGGGCATAGGTGATCTAAACTACATGAGCGGCTTGATTAGACAAAAATTAAGAGAGATTCAAAGGAGAATTAAGTCTTGAGAAGATTTTTTAGTGTTTTTTTTTTTTTTTTTGTCATTTCTTACTTGATCTCCACATTAGTGTTATGATGAAGAATTTTAGGTTTTATTACATTTTGTTGTTATTCTGAATAAAACACATATACTCCCTCTGTCCCAATTTGTTTGCTCACTACGAAACTACGTGCAATTTTCAAACTAAAAATTAATTTATTTATCAAAATAATTTTTGAATTTTTTTGCACCGTATTAAAGTTTTCAATGAGATCTATCAAACACGATCCACATTTATTAGAAAATTATTTTTGCAAGTACATTATTTTTTAGTTTGAAAATTGCACGTAGTTTCGTAGTGAGCAAACAAATTGGGACGGAGGAAGGACATTTTTTCTTTGATAACTCAGAACTCAGCCGTATATAGGCTTGAAGTTGATCAGAAACCCATGGCTGCCCCTCCTTTGCCCTTTGAAAACCATTTCGTGTTTGCAGGGACGAAGCTTTTGAGGGGGACGGGGTGGCACGGGCCACCCCCGGTCCTAACCTCTCACCAAAAAATTACTATTGTTTTTCTTCATAGCCTCCCACCAATTTTAATGGACATTATTTGGCAATTGTTGATGGAAAATTTCATATATGAGGATATGTATTTTTGGGGACATTATGCGTAATTAATCTTAAAATACTTATACTCTTATTGGTATTAAATACTCTATCTGTCCCCCCCAAAAATGTCAAGTTTGCAAAATGTGGGAACTTAAGAAAATGCAATTTTGTTTAAAAAAATTCAAACCTTTTCCGAGCAAGATAGTAGATGTCAACAAGTTCTTTTAATTTTTGAAAAAAGTTTGAATTCGTTCAAGTAAAAAAGTTATTCTTTTTAAGATCTCAGTTTATGGATCAAATATTCTTCTTGGGACGGAGATCAGTATATTGATCTGCCATATCCAAATTTCCATCCCTGCAAATATGTTCTTACAAATTCAGAATCCAAATTCAACGTAAATGAACATTGATAATGACACCAGAAAAAGCGAACATAACATTGCGAACTAAATAGTAGTCTCTTAAATCGACAACATTCGTTACAATAGATTTGAAAAACGAGTACCACCCTTCAATTGGTTATATATTAAACTACTACTCACTCCTTCCCAATTTGTTTGCTCACTACATGAATTCTTTCGGTTCTTTCAGTTTATTGAGTCAAACTCTTTGAGTTGAAAAGTGTGTAAATTTTCAAAAACACCCTTTAAGACAATAACTAACTTAAAGGGGCATTATTGAAACTGTCTTTTAGTGGTTTCTCAAATAGGAAAATTGGAAACAAATCGGGACAGCCCAAAAAGAAACCTGAGCAACAAAATCGGGACAGAGGGAGTAAAAAATTAGCCATTTCACTTGGTCTCCAGGATGCAGCAGGCCATGGACAATAATTTGATGGGAAGAGAGAACAACGTATAGACCTTCTAAAGGTTTGTTTTGTTCTTTTAACTCTTTTTTACAAAAACGAAAATAAGTAGGATTCACGAATCCTCATCTATTGGTAGTTGCAATAGAAGTAGCTTCCCTAATACTCCACATCTTTATCAAATCATAATTTAGAAGAAGGTTTTTATGGATTTAGGCCTAAGACTTTCATTTGTAGTATATGTTTCTGTCACCCTAATCAAAATACATAGGTCTCCATGCATTATAGAGATCATGATCGAATAGGAGCGATTCGCGATTCGATTCGATTCAGGATTTGAAAAAGGACCATTTCGATTCACGATTTGACAACCTTGTCAAGCAGCGGCTGATTTTGAAGCAGCGTCAAATACGTAACTTGCATAACTTGAGCGGGCTTATTCCTTCCCACTTTCTTGAAATAAACAATTCATACACCACAACAACAAACTTAACTGAAAGTAGTACAATGAAAGATTAAACAAGATGCTACACATAACAGATCTCAAAAGCGACTGACAAGTGAGCTGATTGTAAGCAATATAATTTGAAATTGCTTGGGTAGGAAATAGGTGATGTAAGTGTAATGTTGTGACCTCTTGCAGTCTTAACCTAATAGCTTAGGCTAATGGGTAAGTGATTGAGTTGGACATAAGTTTCTACACACTCCGCATTGCATCAAGTTTTACTCAAAATTGAGAATGTCTTCTAAAATTGTTAATATCGTAATAAAGCTTCTATGTTCAGATTTAAATTACCAGTTGAAGTCCTCCATATTAATATCGCAATACAATACTCAAAATTTTCTATCTAAAGTTGATTAAAATTTAAGGGAGAAGATAGTCTCATTTGGATTAGTTGTTAGGAGCTTATAATTAGCAGGGAGCGTGCACCTGCACTCCCATTTAAGGAGCTTGACGGGAGCCTACTGCCATTGAGATGGGAGCACGCTCCTCACGAAGATGAGAGCTTTTGTACAATCCTTCTATAGAAAAAAAGAGATTTATTAGTTGGTCTTTGATGAACTCATATATCTAGCCCAAGTCATGATATTAAAAGAAAATCATGCATTGTACACTAGCCTATTTCTTACACTTATGGTCTACTAGGCCCATATTTTTCCTCACGAAAATGATTGTAATTTTAAAGTGTATACTCTATGCTCCATTACTTTCGTAATATATGTACATGTCCCTTTCACGTCCCAACCTTGGGAGCTTCTAAATTCCCTTGCTCCCCCGCTCCCATTCTGTGCAAATAAGGTTTGGAGGCATTCTATTGGCTCTGGCTGGGGGCGTGGATTTGAAGAGTGTTTTATTTTTATGATTTTCCTTTCCTTCAGCAAGTCCTTCCGCAAATCCATCTTCTGACATAGCATTAAAGTAGCACCATTCTTTCTTCAGGTCCTTCAATTAATCAGTTAAATACTCTAATCATTATGTTATTTTGTATACCACTTGCACATACACTACTCTGATCCAAACATGTAATTAATCTTGAAAAAGCTGGACTCCTAACTCAATCCAACCCAAACCAGCTAAAGTCTACTTATTCTGAGTTTATCTTCTGAACGTAATTTGAGCAAATATAGGCTAAAAAAGACATAATATTAGCAGATAAATGAACAGATGCATACCTTGAGAAATCCTGCATGTGCATAGATACAATACCAACATTACATCAAAGTTGTTTTCAGTTTTGGACGGTTTAAGTTCAGATTTGGAACTTTGTTCATACAAATCATCGATATTGATAAATGTGATTTCCCTTATGTAGTTTGTTAATTATATTTTTTCAGTAATGTTTGCCAATGTCTAGCCTAAAATACTTATAGTGATGCTACTGCAACTGCTGAATCTAAAAAGAAAACCGTAGTAAGTATTCAGGTGGATAGGTTATGGAGAATTTTACTCTGGATGATTTTTAGGTTGTTTCGTTTTATATAGGCAAATAAGAGATGATAATAGGTTGCTAATTGCTATAAATAGATTGCTATAAATAAGATATGATAATAGCTGTTCCTTATTGCCTTTCTTTCTGTGCCAGCTTACTTGTTGATTTGTAAGAATAGCTAGTGACACGATGGAAATGGGAGCCTTAGGATTTACCAAAAAAAGGAGGACAAGGAGATGCTCAACTCAAGACATAATCAGTAATCTTCCACGCAATGTCCTGGAAAAATCTTAGTCTGTTTGACGATACAGGATGCAGTGAGGACTAGTGTTTTGTCAAGGAAATGGAGATATATCTGGACTACACTTCCCCAACTTGTTTTTGATGATCCGTTCTGTAGAGGGATGACAAGAGCAACGACGAAGGAACTTATGATGACTATTTATAAGGTTCTGCTACTACGTTGTGGACCAATACTCAAGTTCACTCTTACTTTAGCAAATCTGGAAAGCTGTCCTGAAATGAACCAGTTGATATGTTTTCTGTCAGACAATGGGATCCGGGACTTGATCCTTTATATTCGGAAGGGCGAACCTTACAAATTGCCATCAACGCTATTTTCTTGCCTACAACTTGAGCAGTTGAATCTCCGTTCTTGTGTGTTTAGAGCTCCTCCTGGGTTTGAAGGATTTACCAGGCTCCTTTCCCTTAAGCTTTATGGAGTTGTCCTTGCTGGTGACGTATTTACAAGTTCGATCTCCAGTTGCCCGCTACTTGAACAACTGACACTTTTTAGCTGCACCAGTATCGATTACCTTGTAATTCCAAATCTTAAATACTTATGCTGTCATGGCGTTTTCAGATCTATTTGCTTGATGAAGGATAGTGATGTCGAAGACTTCTCACTGAAGTTGAAAGGATCAAGGAATCAGTTAGGATTTGATGAAGGAGAAATATCCAACTCTGACATGCTTCTTGGCGGTATACATTTTGCTGAGTTTCTGATATTGGACTATCCTTATGTGAAGGTAAGATTAGTTTAGAAAACCTTCGTTATTCATTTACTTTCCAAGCCATTGGTATTTGATTTTTCAGTTTTGTCCTTTGCTTTTAGTTCATGGCTGGTATTGGTGTACGAGTGAGGCTTGCAACTACTCTGACCTGCCTTAAGGATCTCTGGTTGCATAATATCTGTTTTGGGGAACCAGATGAAGTCTGCATTGTTCTTTACTTAATGAAATGCTCCCCAAACTTGAGAGGACTTTGTATTCACGTGAGTAATTGCAGATGTTATTGTTTCCTGTGTTTATAATGAATATTGTCAAAAAATATATGCTTAGACAATTGCATTTTTCTTCTTTCCAAAATCCAGGCATTTCACGGTGTTTCTCTGGGTTTTGGAACTCTAGGTACTGGTACTCTTTCGGAACCATGGCTTCTCATGAAAATCATCACCGTACATAATTTTGGTCATTCCTGAGCTTTATTTTTTGCATGTGTTATTGTTTTATCTTGTCTTGTTTTTCTTACCTAACTTTTAACATTCATTTCCTCGGTTGCAGTCATTTTAATGAGAAGTGTTCCTACTTCCAATCGCATGTTGAGGTCTGCCGACTCCCATACTATTTACTCAATGGATTCCATATTGAAGGATAAAATAGAGGTAGCAGTGGAGGATGGTATTGCCACACAGAGTTGAGCATTGTGAGTTTTGACAGGGTTTGACATTATTTCAGCTTTAATCCAATGTTTTTGCTGTTCTTTCGCTGACTGTAGAGTCTCCTTGATTGAAGACTTGAATCACTTCATTTATATTTAGTTGACTATGCTCTGAATCTGAAAATTCCCGGAGGCGCAAGGCCGCCGGAGCTGGTGAAATGCTTCTCTGACCTGTTTCTAAACTTGCCACTTTACTCGCACGGGCTTCTGGATTTGTCGCAAGTGCCTCTCTAGGCTTTAAGACTTTTTAAATCCAAATCTGTGTTGTTTTTATTGATTATGAGGGAAGCTCATATTCTGTTGTTCAAATTGATCAATGGATGAAGATAAAAGTTTAAAGGATACAATAGCAGAGGTATTGTATTAGTCAATTAATGAAGATGTTATTGCCACTATGAGTTTGTTTGTTTGTTTGTTTTTTTTATTTTTTTTTATTTTATGAGTTTCTAGTATTTTAAGTTTTTTGAATTAGTTTAACATTATTTCAGCTCCCTCTTTTCTCATTCCCTTCTACTCTTGGACTCTTCATTTGTACTTAACACCTACATGAATCCAAAGTTGACTTTATGGAAAACTGTAATTTTAAGACACAAATTCGGGCACACGTGTATCCAGTATGTGTGCATCGATTCCAAACTTTGGTGTGTCCGGATTTACGTTCTTAAAGTTGTATTTGTAGCAATACTCTTACTCTCTTACCTCATAAAAATTCGACGGAATTTGTCTTGACATAATTAAATTCTAATTACAATGGACCAAATTATCATTTTTAGCATGTGAAAAGCTATTTTCACACTTCGACAATCTTTCATTAATTACAAAAGGATAGTTCTAGTCTATTAATTGAAATTAGGATTTGATGACGTCAGACAAATTCGTGACAGGGACAATTTTGTTATGCAATCGTAATTTGTATGTTTACAAACGTTAGGGGGAAATCTGTAATTTACAAAAACCTTGGGGCTTGTTTTTCTAGTTTACTATAAACAAAAAGAACTCATCTACGACTCATCTCTGTCGCTCCGAACCACGCTCTTCCAATCACAAGTTTAAAATCTAGTCAAAAGGAGCTCAGAAATCGCAGAGTAGAATAAAAGAACAATCATCATAGGAAAGCTGAAGGGATTCCCAAGTAAGTCTCTAGATTCATTCTAGATCTCTGATTTCGTTCTGTTTTCTGATATCATGTTGTAGTGTTGTGTTTGAAAATCTGATGTCTTTTCTTCGGGGTGTCGTGGGTTGTGGGTTGTTTGTGAGATTGAAAGCTCTAATTGACCCAAATTAAAGAAGAAGAAAAAACTGAAGCTAGGGTTTCATGGACTCCACACTGTCAAGTAATGGTTCGATCATTCGTCATTTCTAATTTATTACCTGGGAAGGGGAATGGGAATCGATCCGGGTTGCAGTGTGGGGCATCCAAAAGCTCTACCGCATGAGCTAGCCACCAGTTGCTTATGGCGTCTAGTTTGTGCAACATAGATGTGTTCCGAAAACTTATCTCAATTTTAGGTTTTCTTTTTAACTGATATCACAATTTTAGTTGAACATGATTTTTGGCATGACCAATTTTGTCGATGTGGCCTAAAAAGTGAACCGTTCTGATCATCGAATCGGGCCAGAAAGGCTCCACAAATAGAACTGACAGGATGGCCCTAGACTAAATCTGTTCGCTTTTTCATCCAAAATTCCAAAAAATATAGTGTGGTCAGCCATTATATTGGCTAGAGGCCGGGCACACGCAATGTGTGTGCATGTCGAACTTTGCCAAAAAATATGGACAAATTATTTCGGCATTTTTTTTATCATGTGTGCACCACATTATCTTTTTACATGGCAAACAACGTCATACTGTGACTAGTAAACAACAATGGAAATGAATATCACAGCTAATAAACTAGTCATACTTTTCCATATTTATGCATTGTATTGTCACATATTGGACGTAATAAAATCATACATTACCTTGCTAACTTCGCGATCTTCGTCGGCGCCGCTTTTCCCGGGTATAATTCCAGAGAACTCATCTATGAGATTCACTAAATGAATCGTGTTACCTCGAATGCAGAACATCCATTTTGCACAGTAAATGCCTATCTTTATCACCTACATAGATTGTAAAGTCGGTGTCGTAAAGTCAATTAAGAATTCAATATTCGAGATATGTTTAATTCCAAAATTATGTAAACAGTTTTCTTGTACTGAAATAAAAAGGAACACCATGATTGAACAAATAGTTCCCTGTGATCTCCTACAATTATCACCCAACAATGGGAAACAATGGGGATTTGTTGTTTTCCATTATATTTTTTTATTTTGAACCCTGAACTTTCAATTTTGTGAAACAATGTGATAGTAATCTATCTATTATTTGGGAGTAGTACGAAATTCAATTTTTTTTTTTGGCTCAATCTGGGAACTTGTAAAGTAGAACTGGATAGTATGGTAAAAAATTGAAAAGAAATGATAAAGTAACTTCAGAAACAGAAGGATTGTGTTTTCCTTCACCAGGGAAATCTTGACGTGATGACCAATGTAAAGCAAAACACATGACATGAGTCAATAAAATGAGATCAACGGGTATGCATCGAAAATGATTTGGTTACACCACAAAGTGTACCCCAAATGCACACCACCTCATCCGGATCGTCCAAACACTTTTTTCGATATTTTAGATTTAAAGTGCTCTTTGACCGGTAAAAGAGCTCTTTAAATTTGGAACGTTGAAAAAAGCGTTTGGACGATCCGGATGAAGTGATGTGCATGGGTACCCATACGTGGTGTACCCATAGCATTGTTGGTTGGTTATGCATGGAGTAAAAAAGTTTTTGTAATTTTTTATTTATTTGCAGGATGAATGAAAAAATGAAAAAAGTAGAGCAGAATAGCATTGAGTAGTATAGAAGTAGTTTCATGAACGTTGTGGTACTATAGAGTATGAGGGTAGTGCCAAAAAAAAAAGTAGTCACATGTACTTTACTTTTTTTTTTTGCTTCAATCAGAGAAAACAAAAATAGAAGAAGTTGTTCACAGTAAACAAAAGCATGTATAGGTCAAGTAAAGTAAACAGGAAAGTGCATTACCTTTGGGGTTGGTGTCCTATCCTGTAAGAGATCAACGGTTATGCATCGAGTAAAAAGCAGTGACATGTAATTTTTTTTCTTCTTTTTGCTCGATCAGGAAAAACACAAAAAGAAGATGTACAGAGTAAAGTAAAGTAGAAGAGGAGAAGTGCATTACCTTTGGGATTGTTGTCCTGTTCTCTTCCAAATTCTCTTCAGTCTCTGCAAGAACAGATGAGAGAGAGAGAGAGAGAGCCATTTTCATACTTGTTTAAGAATGAAACAGGAACTGCAAGGCTGGTGCAGCAGTTTTTTTCTGTGTGTAAGGAAATGTGTAGGCGACCGTGTGGGAAAGTGCAGTTGTAGGGGAGGAGTTTACCATCTCATCCTTGGCAGTTACTTTATCGGTAGATCCAGAAATGGTCATTTAGTATTTTGGTTTGGGACAAAAGTGGAAAACACTTTTGTGACAGGCTTCAAAACTAGGTTACAGCAAACTAGTGCTTCCCCTTTATATATTAGAATAGATAGTTAGGAGGTGTTTTAGAATCATAGATTGGATTTTGCTAACCACTGCCTATTGGGTGGTGGAAATGAAAAAAAAAAATTCTAAAAATTGGAAGTAAATTGGGTAAATTGCTTGATAGTGGACACTGGGGAAAAATTTGCCATTTGCTGGTGCACTTTATCAGGTAAAGTACTCAAGGTTTTCGAAGCTCCATGTACTTTGCACATATATGTGGAGGGGTTATCCTATGGCTAGCATTTTCCTTTTGAAATTGAGGAGCTTATTCTTTTGACTTCCCTATCATTTTTCTTTCCCTTGCCAAATCCTTTGATTTCTTTGTCGCAAGACAGCCTTAAGGTACCAAAAGAATTCTGCATTCCTTGAACTTTCAGAAAAAGAAAGCAAAAGAAGCAATGTTGTGTGGCAAAGTAGTAACCCGATTCAAGATGTTGAATCCAAAAGAAAGAAGAATGCAATTAAATATTCCAGCAGGTAGATTTGCGGGGATAAATTTCTCTGGATATTTCATGTTATTTCATTCTATAGCTGCAAATTTGATTCAATAGATAGTTGTAACAGGGAGATATACCACATGGTTTCTTCAGTTTTCTCCAATGCTTTTGGGTAGATTAACTTTGATTTGGTTATGTTTTATGATTGTCAGAATGCTTAAGCCTTAATGACATGAAGAAAGTGGTTCCTCAAGGTTTAGAACGGACAATGAGCAGCTCAACTTCTGACATAATCAGTAATCTTCCATGCAATGCACTAGAAAAAATCTTGATGTGTTTGACGATACAGGATGCGGCCAGGACGAGTGTTTTGTCAAGGAAATGGAGGTATAATTGGACTAAACTTCCCCATCTTATTTTCAATGACGAGTATTGCAGAGGATCGGGGAGGGTAGCGGGGAACAAACTTATGATGACTATTCTTAGAGTTTTGTTACTCCATCAAGGACCAATAATCAAGTTTACTCTCTCCTTGGCGAAGGCGAAACTGGAAATCCTTCCTGAACTTGACCTCTTGGTATCGTTTCTCTCAAACAATGGCATCCAGGAATTCACCCTACACATTCGGAAAGGTTTACATTACAAATTGCCATCAATGCTATTTTCATGCGTACAACTTGAGCATTTGGATCTCGTTTCTTGTGTATTTAAACCTCCTGTTTCGTTTAAAGGATTTACCCGGCTCCTTTCCCTTGTGGTTAACGAAGTTGTCATTACTGGTGACGTACTATCAAGTTTAATCTCCAATTGCCCTCTCCTTGAAAGACTGACTGTTAATTCGTCCACTAGTGTAGATTACCTTCAAATTGTCGCCCCTAATCTTCGATCCTTACGCTGCGAAGGCCTTTTCAGATCTATTTCCGTCCAAAATAGTTGTCATCTTGCAGAAGTCTCAGTCTTTCTAAAAAGATTGAGGAATAAGTCGGCATTCAATGAAGGAGGGCCTGTATACTCTATCATGCTTCCTGGAAGTATACCTCTCATTGAGGTTCTGGAATTGGACTACTATAATATCAAGGTAAGATACCCTCAGTAACATTGATTTTTCTTTAATTGGTGAACATGTTTCTTGGATGTTATTGTGTTATTCATTTGTTTTTTTTTTGTTGGTCTTTGCCTCTAGTTCATGGCTTCAGGTGGTGTACCGAAGAGTCTTCCCACTGCTTTGGCCCGCCTTAAAATTCTCAAGTGCTATGACATTTCTTTTGGGGATGTAAATTTGCTCTCTAACATTCTCTGCTTAATTAGAAGCTCCCCAAACTTGGAAAAATTGGAAGTTATGGCAAGTCATGACAGCTGACATTATCTCTTATGAAAAGCATGTGTACTTGGGATCCTTAGGCTTGAAAGATTATCTTTCCTACATTCCAGGTATATCCCGATGGATCTGCTGCAGTTGATCCTGTTCTAGAATTTACGGGAATGGAAGGATGGTCGGATACAACCCTAGATCAACTTCGGGAAGTGAAGATGTATTCAGTATCTGGCAAGTCTGAGTTGCAATTTCTTAAATTTATATTAGCAAGATCGCCTATGCTAGAGACGGTTGTTGTAGGTTTGCTCGGGGATGTTTTACTAGGATTCAGGTTATTGCAAGAGGTGACACGATTTCGACGCTTATCACCTCGAGCAGAAATCATATTCGTCACTCCCGGTGTTGCATAGCAGATAGGTTCGGTTGAGGCAGGGAGATGATCCTTTCGGGGTATGCTGTCTACAGGGTCCCCAAGTTCAAGCAATAGCTGCTTAAAACTTACTATTGATTGATTCGTGCTCGACTTGATGTTTGTTTCCCTCTTGTTTGTGGATCTCTGGATCCTTTTGGAACTATGGTTCTCGTGTCGATTTTCATCTTATCTAATAAATCTCTTTCTTTTGTTAAAGATAAGATTGAATAGTCTAGATAATAGTTATCTAGAATCGCAAAAGGCAATTAAATAGTCTAGATAATAGTTATCGCAGTCCTTATAAAACTTGGTTATCTCTATATAAAAACTAATCCGGCGAGGAAAAATACGTTTTAACCTATCTACCATTCGCTAGATCTTCCCTCAAAGCACGACAAGAAGAAAAGTGACCCTTGCCTACGCAGCCAATGGTTCTGCAAGGAAAGGCACTCTTAGAAAAAGGAAAGGCTAAAGTGAAGAAAACTTTTGAGCTTAGTTCTTATGTGGAGTCGATGCGTGAGTTATCATTTTCAGGCCTTATAATCCTGAGCCGGATGTTTGGCCTCACTCGGAAACTGAACGTATGTGTTATCACGAGTTTTAGAATATGTTTGAGTTGGAGCAAAACAAAAGAAGGTAAAAGCTCACAAAGATAGAGGAGCAACTGATGAAAAATGTGATATATGAAGAATTGACACAAGGAGACTACTCATTTGGTATACTTGGTGGAGGGTTGAGCATGTTTGATCTGAATGAAATGAGTCCCTTTCTGAAAAACATAAGCAGATTGTAAAGAGAATTAGGTCACAAAGGCTTGTAGACGGTCCATACCGTTTAAGAGGGCTTATACTAATAAGACAATTCGTGCTAAGCGAAAATAATCTATGCCGCTTTATGATAAATGAATATTTTTAGGAGATACTCAGTCAGTACCAATTACAGTCATTATTTAGTTTTCCAAAAATCGTCAATCAAAATTGTGACTTAGCCTTATAGGATACTTACCACTATTCAAAGAGTAATAGTAATTTTTCAGTTTAACTAATTATTTTTGGTACAGTAAAACAGTTATCAGTCGAAATCCTTGGCAAAGATGATTGACGAGATCAGAGTTAGCCATCGTCGACTAGTAATTTTTCAGTTTAACTAATTATTTTGGCATAGTAAAATAGTTATTAGTCCGGGATGTGGCTGGGCCATGGACAATAATTTGGCGAGAAGAGAGATCTACTGCCCTTCGCTCTACGATGGAACGCAAAAATCCTCGGCAAACACATTGACGAGAGCAGAGTAAGCCATCGTCACCATAGAATTCATTGAGGAAAAGAGGAACACGTACCAAACAAAACCATAGCAATTGCATACTCTGCTTTTTTGGTGCGCGCGAAAAATAAAAGTTTGTGGATTTTATATGGAAAGCAAGAATTATAGCCACTGGATTGCAAATATCTTTACACTTACTGTGTGGACTAATGTAGACACCCCAATTTGGTTTTGCAAATATTTAAGCTCCCGCCTTGGGAAGTCCCGATGATGAAACGATTTGTTTGTCTGCTTGGGTTGATAGCATAGAGGTTTCTGTTTTAAGCTTTTGGACATGTGGATTGGACAAAAACTGACCCTTTACCAACCCTTCACTAACCTGGGTCCCCACCGCCATTCAAACCATGAACTTACCTAATTTCATGTGGTGTGCAAAATGTACGGAAGAAAACAACCCCTGATCAGAAGTATCGACCACCAAAAGCATTTGTCAGCCGCTACAAGCACTATCAGTCGCCATTTCAATCTATCGCCCACTACATAGTTGTCTGGTTCTGCACCATTGGTTAAGTAGTGGAAGTGTCGGATGCAAATTTAGTTTGTTGGCCGTTGTTCATCATTCAGCGAACATTCCTTAATTGCAGACACGGGAAAAAGTTTCCATATCAAATCAAAGTGTCCTTTTCGGTCTTTTACAATGCTTAGGGTTTCGCCCTTGCTTAAAGATGGCCGCAACCAAGGAGATGTTACGTAGGAAGATTTTGTTTCCAATTTTGGATCAATTTCTAGCCTATATAAAGACCCCTCTGGTCTCTATTTTCAAGACACCCTAGAATACTATGAAATACCCAAGAAATACCCCAAAACTTTCAAAGTTCTCAACTCCGACACGCTCCCATATCCTCTTTAAACCCTATTTTTCTAGTAGAAAAGCCCCTCTCGAAGAACCCCGAGTTTCCATCCGTTTTCCGTCCGGAGTCCAAAAACCGAGCGCTATGCTCTTCAACCCGTCAAAAGAAAACGAGCTATCATGCCTCGTGCATATATGCAATCACCTCAAGTTTTTAAAACGCTTGTTTTAGTTTTATTTTCTTTTGCTTCTATGTTATGTCATCTGCTATTCTGTAACTTTTGGTGTAAAAGTGGAATAGTGGCAGATACAACGAAGTGTCAGACGCTGGATGTTGCTGTATGTATAAGTGGTCAAATGGCCTAAAACAGTGGCCGCTACTATAAATGTTGGCCGACAAAAGTTTGTCAGTCACCAGTAGGTTCAACTGCAGAATCTTCTGGTTAATTTATTTCTCCTCTCTTTTCTCTTGTCTATATTCATCGGTTTTGTCACTTGTAAACTATAGAATGGCTAATAACCAATATATGTCGAAAACATAACAAACATTTAAAGTGCTTTTGGTTATACAAAGTAGAGAACTGATTGCAAGATCGGGCAGAGAGGGGTGTTTGGCACCTTCCCCTCCCCGTACCTTCGCTCTCGAGTGTAGGATGTCGATTAAAGGTTTTTTGGTTGTCCGTAAAACAAGTGGCGACTCTTTTGAACTCATAAAAGGTGTGCTACAACGGATGCGTTGACGCTGTATACATCGAGCGTCAACGTTCGACAACCATTCGGGGTGGCGACGCCCCCGAAAAATTTGAGCGTCTATAATTAATAATGTTTTTTTCGCTGGTAAAAAAAATAGATTGGCTAATGAACTTTATTTGGATGTAGTAATATTACCAAAAGCATTGGGAAATATCTCAAAGTCTTGCTATAAGTGAATGAAATGGGAAACAGAAAGTGCGGTCCAAAACATAATTTCATTTGTCAATTTCATTATTTTCCAATTTTCATATCACAAAGCTGATATATTAGCCCACAACTTCCCTCTTCACATTTTAAAATAAAAATTCTCCATTGTTCTATTGTTATTTTGTCACCTTTATTTGATCCTAGAATTACCTTTATAATGAATTTCATGTTATATTTTCATTTTAGAATTGAAATTAAATTTGATGGATAGAAATAAGAGAAACTGAGTACAAATAGATAAAATGGTGTTAATGCGGCATGAATATGTCGTTTATAGTTCTATTGCGTTTATTTCAAACCAGAGGTATAATTTATTTGAGGCTTATTTACCTTTTTGGTCCCCAAAGAATCAATGAGTGGCCAATTTCGTCCCCAATCTAAACATTTGTCCAATTTCATCCCCAACGTTTAAAATGTGCGTCAATTTGGTCCCCACCCCTAACGCCATCAATCTAGTCCGTCAAAACGAAGGGCATAAGTGGTGTGTCACTAAAAACATAAAATAAAAAAAACTAAAACAAAAATTGAGATGGGTTTGGAGAGTCTGCAACTACATCACGAGATCCATTTGCAACATAGGCCATGGTCAATAGCTTGATTGGGAAATCCCAATGCCATGGAGCACCAAAGGAAGCAAGGCCAATGGTTTTTTAC
>JAXBDA010005619.1:0-23755 GCA_036023075.1 Gaultheria prostrata
GATTGATTAGCTCTCTTGTGTTGAGCCTTTGCATTAGCAGCCTTTGCATTTGCTTTTTTTCCCACTTCTACACCATCTCCAGGTTGGGTTTGACCAACTTCTTCTTCCAAAATATCATCCATCTGAACACACAAATAATATATAGTTA
Source organism: Gaultheria prostrata (assembly GCA_036023075.1). Taxonomy (NCBI): domain Eukaryota; kingdom Viridiplantae; phylum Streptophyta; class Magnoliopsida; order Ericales; family Ericaceae; genus Gaultheria; species Gaultheria prostrata. The sequence continues at coordinate 149 of JAXBDA010005619.1, forward strand.
AATACTTTAAAACCCATAACAAATTTGACTGTCCAGTCAGAAACACATGAAATTTGCTCTAAAAAATCCAAAAACTTAGTAAAAGCAACTTCCAAAAAGTTGTTTGTTTTGAAATTTGCTCTCAAATCCAATCGAAAATGCTGTTTGTTTTTAGATAAGTGATTACCCGTATCAGAAAATCGAAACCCTACAAATCAAGATGTTCCACCAAGAGGAAGATTAGTGATTACCTTAAGATTAGCGACGGACCTTGATGAAATCGGAGTGAGGGCTCTCGGATCTAATTGAAAACACTGTTTGTTTTGAGATTAGTGATTAACCATATCAGTAAATCAAAACCCTAGAAATCAAAATGTTCCAGCAAGAGGAAGATTAGTGATTACCTTAAGATTAGCAACAGACCTTGAAGGAATCGGAGTGAGGGTTTACTGGTCCTGATTCCTGACCGCCGAGATGGAGATGAAAAGCTTAAGGAGTCCGTACCCGATCCTGACCGCCGAGAGATGATGGCCGGATTCTTTTACCGTCTACGAGATTAGAGGTGAAGTCGACTGAAAAGAGGGCTTTTGTTCATCATGAAGTCTCTCTCTCTCTCTCTCTCTACTTCTCAATCTCTCGTCTCTCTATTTGTTTTAATTGAGAGTAACTGAGTATGAGATGCGGCGTGAGGGAACATACGGGGTAGGGTTTTAATGGATGGCTGAGACTCATCCTATGGTAAGGCATGGACGGCTGAGATGAAATAAAAGGCTTGGGGGTATATAAACCGGTCCGGTTCGGTGTTGCACCGAAAAAAACCGAAACCAAACCGGAACCGAATATTTTCTAAAATCAAAACCGAAACCGAACCGAGCCTACAACCGAACCAAACCGAATTGGTTAATTCGGCCGGTTAATTCGGCCGGTCCGGTTTGGCTGGTTAAAATTTCACTCCTAGATTTTAGGGACTCAAATGCGTAAATAACAAACTCTAGGGACTCAAATGCATAAAGCAACAACCTCCAAGGACTCAAATGCGTAATTTAGCCATACATAGCCAAAAGACCAAAAGGGCATAGCATTGTGGCAAAATTACAAGAAAACCAACAGGGCAATTTCCAATCGAAGGGTAAAATTGGCAAAATGTGGCATTTGACCAAACACAAAAAAAATTTGGCCTCTCTTTTATAAGTCTCCGGAGGAGGATAAGCCATACTTATGTCACTCCAAGTAATAACTCACTTGTACTTTCATCATAGTGAAAACACTTTTAATATTCATTTCAAATTGCAATTTGCTCCCTTTTATTTTGCGAAGTTAGTTAGAATGCGTTACGATCCTAATGTCCCACATCGACTAAGTATGGGCTCGGTCTTATGTATATAACCTCTTGGGCACCCTCTCCTTGCAAACCGGTTTTCCAGGGTGAGTTCTACGTAGCCATGAGTTTGTATCACTATAATATCAAAGCTAGACACCACGCTGCAATTCGCCACGGAGGGGGTGACCTATAGACTGGATTCAATACCTAAAATATATTGAATACTGATAGGTGAGTGGAGCCGTCAAAAAAATGCTACCATCGGATCAATGTCGATAGAGTGAAAAAAGGCTACCATCGGATCAATGTTGATAGAGTGAGTTGCCGTGGACGTTGCTTGCGGAGCGTGGTGGTATGTTACTATCCTAATGTCCCAAATCGATTGAGTATGGGCTTGGTCTTATGCATATGAGTTCTTGGACACTCTCTCCTTGTAAGCCAGTTTTCAAGGGTGAGTTTTACTCACGAGTTTATATCAGAATGTGAAGGTGCATGCATGCATGGTCAATGCTCCCTTAATTTGCATCGATTAGCTATCTTCAGTTTCGTTGTTAGCCACTACCAGAACTTGATGCAAATGAGGTGTAAGAACGGCCAATCAAGTGGGTCTTCACATCATTCCGTAAGATTGTTAATTTCCAAGTCCAATTTTCTATTTTATTTTGTTTCCTTTAGTTTGTGTGTGTGAAGAAAATTATACGCATCCGTTCGGAAGGCGTCAAGACCATCCGGACGGCCAAGAAGCAAGACAAGTATCCAAGGAGTATGTTAAAATCATTTTGCAGAGGCGATCGGGTGCGCGAAGTTTTCCGTTTTTGTCAGAATTAGGGTTTTTTTTTTTTATGAGTTTCTCTCATGTAATTAACTATATAAGCCATAGTAATGGCACTCCAAGTCATAATTCACTTGTACTTTCATCATAGTGAAACACCTTATACATCCCGTGAAGTACGATTAAACAATCTGTTTAAGTTGGAACCACGTAGATCTATCTGTCTTAATTGCTTTTGCTTGTGATTGTTTTATGTTCTTAATTGGTCTGCTCTTCAATTCCATGTGTTTGATTGTGGGTTTGGCCGTTTCGATTCCCCAGCATAAATGGAACAAAAAATGCTAGTCACATATCCAAGTTTATATCCATTTTTATATCTTCTCTCATAAGTGATGATTGGACCCTTCGAATAGTGTTATAGCCTCACCATCACTTGTGAGAGATGCAAGAATAAAACTCTTATAATTTTTGTGCTTTTTTTTTTATTTTTTGAACTGCAAATACTTTTATAGTAATTATTTTCACCAACAAAATCAAGAAGCCCAGACCGTTTCCTCTTACCGTCTCATCTCACTCCAAATTGATAGCCCATGCCCAAACGCACAACCCTGAACTATCAGACCAACCGAACAAGCTGAAAAGCCCAGAAGTTTGAATCAATCTACTCTCTCTCAAATGGTCAACTACCTGCATGTTAGGGTGCAGACAACCTTCAGCAATGATTTATACTGGGGGTGAGGGCGGGAGCCCCCAGGGATACGGAGAGCATCCGGGGTGCGACTTTAGGAGCATCCATATGAGATCAGTTTTTTTGGCATATGTGGCGTAATCTCGGCCGTCCATTTGGTCAAATGGGTGCATACCATACGCCTTTCATACCCCTAGTCACAAAAACTCATATTTGAGCCATAAAATCTCTTATTTTAGTCACCAAATCTCATATGGAATAATTTATAAGATGTGTGTATTGTAGCAAAACCCTACTATAATAAAACATGTCAAAGCAGAAGAATATGATATATGCCAAAAAAAAAATGGTATTACAATTTCAATGACCATCAGCACTCACTTTAATTTCACCATTTGTTGCATTAATTTCAACCACACATTTGCAAAGTGTTAATTAATGCATGAGTCATGAGAGAAAGTGCTGATTATTGTTGGTCCCACACTCCCATTAAAGAAGGAAAATGCTGATTATTTACACGTCTACAAGCACGTACTGTTGACGGTAACCGGAGCATGTAAAAAAAATACTCCCTCCGTCCCAATTTGTTTGTCCCTTTTAGGGAAGTGAGTTTTTAAGGGGTGTGAAAACTTTGTATTATCTTTTCTGTTCTGCCCCTAAGTCCAATTAATATTACTGTGGTTAATTTTTTGGGACTAATTTTTTATATGAAACTCAGAACATATGCAATATGAATCTTGTTTGATAGATATCAATTAGTTTTATTATACAACGTTTTCAAAATCATAAGAACCCTTATAAAATAAAAGATAATGGACAAGTCAATTTAGATGGAAAAAGTACTTTTTAAGGGTAAAACTGGAAAGTGACCCTGTTTTGATGGATGTTTTAGAAATAGAACAAGTATTTTGGGACATTCCAAAATCGAAAGGACCAGCAATTTGGGACGGATGGAGTATTTAGGTAGCTTTTACTTCAAATACTCCTATATTGCATTCAAATGTCTCCACTTTTGACAAACTTTTTTCCCTCAAGACTTTCAAATGTTTATTGATGAATCTCTTTTTGATGTCTAGTTTATTTAGTTGGCGTGGTGCCAAAGCTCAAGACCAAAGCAACGCGTATACCTACACCACACTGGTGTATTCCTAAGTGCACATCAGCGTATCTCAATCGTCCAAAAACGTTTTGGACTTTCTGGATTTTTTTCAAACTATTCACCCAAAGAGTTAACTATTAGCGCAAATAATTTGTTTAAAATCCAGAACATCAAAAACGCTTTTTAACGATTGAGATGGGCTAGTGGTGTACACTTGGGTACACCAGGTGAAAAACTGAGTGCATGACTTCTAAAAAGGATAGGATTACTTGTATAATTGTATAACCCTATAAATATCCGATTTAATCGGTTTTGTGGGCTCGGAATATAAAAAGATTATGTGTACCAGGTTTTATGATTTCTACCGAGGTAGGTGTTCTCCAACTCGATTAAAATCGACTTTGATATCATTTGGATGATGTCAATTAGTTCAATACTTACATCATATTTCCTCCGTCCCTTTCATTTTTAAGTTTATTGCTTCGTAAATGAAACATCATCATTTCATTTTAAAAGCTCGGAGCGATTCCAAAAATTTCATTTTAAAATACAGGAATAAACCACAACTACTAAAACCTAGACACGAATACATGCACTAGCAGACTCAGCGACACACACTGTGAAAGCACACCAACAATGAGATTGAGCGTATGGCCAGTCAAAGATTTAGTAGTAGAGAATCTCTAAGGGAAACACGACCCAAATCACATGAAGAAACACAGTCAAAATCGTCGATTACCCTCTCACAAAGGAGTGTTGTCGCATAATTGGGGACAGAAAATCTCATGCCATTTCACTTAATCCACAGATTAGGCAACTTCGAGGTTTGTAAAACCTTGATTAATTAGGACAACAGTTCATTAGCTTGATGATTACAGTCCGTTCCCATTATATCAATAGCAATATCACGGTTAGGTGGGTGAATGAGCAATATCACAGTCGTTTTTTATTGGAATAAGGCTTTAATATTTCTCATAATATCACAGTCGTTTTCTTAATTATTCTAGATTTATTCCCCATTATGTATTGGATACATCACTAACTGTTCCGTAACAAAATTAGTCATCGTTGTCACGCGTCTTCTATTATCTTTTATGAAGAAGTTGGATACCACTGATAAATAACAGTTCATACCTATGGTGGCTGCAGTGGCAGACTCAGAGATTTGATATGGTAGGGTCACTCAATTGACCATGTCGAGAAAACTTATTTCATAATAGGAAAATGCTGACATCAACCCTTAGGGTGGAGGATAATGTGTAGAAAATGTACCGATATCCAAGAAAAATGTATTGATATCTAAACTTGTTTGTCATATTATTCTTTGTCTAGTGGGCGAATGTTAGCAAAACCCTTTATAAACAATAACAAAGAGAGAAAAGTTTATAGGGTCAGTTGGTATAGGGTCCACTATAGCACATTTGTAATGTCTCGGGTCCAGCCTAACAATTTATTACATGCCCAGTCCACTCACTCGACACAATTACTAGTTTACCCTCATTATAAAACAAGCGTAAAAATCCTCAACAGTGAACGGCGTCTCTCTCTCCCTCTGCAATTGTTTCCGAATGGAAGAACAAGTCCACACCCTTGACGCCGGTCCCTCTATCACAGATTCCGACGTATCCTAAAACGAGGGGTACTAGTGCACATCAGGTGTTTGATAAATTAACTGATAGAGTTATGGATGTCAAATTTGGGGCTATTCCAACCGGTTTTTACATCAAAATCCAAGATCAGAGTGATGAAAGCCTTCAGATCTCGTTGGAAAGCTCCGACCGACGGCAGATACGGCGTTTCTAACACGTCCATCGAGTGAGTCGTCATGACGGTGACATTTTTGTCGAGATTTAGGTACTTGTTTGATTAACTTGACGGAGGTGTTGGCGAATACCTTGAGGACTCGTGGATCTGCGTCGTAGAGCTTGAGTTTTGTGGCGCTAATTGATCGGACGAGCGGTATGACGTGTTCTGGTGGCGGGATGTGGTTTGCGATCTGGTCGTGATTTATGCCGACGACAGTGACTAATTTAGTAATACCCGCATTTTCTGTATATGGTCTATCTACAAATTAAGCAATTGTAATTGTGTTTTGACTAGATTACTAGATTTACCTTTTATATAATAATTATACTAGAAAGTAGTACTTATTGTGGTGATATTGGTATGAGCTTGTGGAAGCCTGGGAGGTACACACGTGTTAATGGGTTTGTGCATGGCAATGAAAGTTTGGTTAGGGTGGCATGTGTCCATAGGAAGTGGTGAGTCAGCTATGGTAAGAGAAGGAATGAAAACAAAATACTCCGGAGAGAGCCGTGTGTAGAAACATATAATCCAGATAACTACATCTTTTGAGTCCAAATAACCATATTTTTTTAGTCTAGATAATCACATCTGATCTCAACTAGGCTTTTAAAAAAAAGATATAGTCCAAATAAGCACATTTTTTTGGTGAAAAGATAGAAGAATCCCTTAATCAAAATGAAAAAATAAAATAAAACAGAAAATACAGAAAATAACCACATCTTATGACTGTAGCTAACCATATTTTGTGAGTTTAGATAACCACATATTTTGATTTTAGATATGGCTATCTGCGCCGGCGACTTTCCGGCAAGGTCCAATTTTCTGGCGATTTTTCCGGCGCCGGAAAAAATTTCGGTGAAATTTTCCAGCGCTGGTGACTTTTCCGGCGAACTGTCCGTGCGAGAATGTATTATGTCTTAAATTTAATGTGAGGGTATATTTGTCTATTAAAAACAGAAAGTGGACCTTACACCTTAGAAAATTCAAAAAAGTAGAGGTGTTACAGAAATATGAGGTGGACTAGACATGTTACAAAGAGCTATAATGGACCTTAAATCAATTCCTTAAAGTTTATACTCCAACCACAGTTGCAATTTATAAATTGACAATTGTAAAATCAAACAACGTTATGAAAGAAAATTGATACTCCCTCTGTCCGGATTTGTTGGTCCATTTTGGGGATTCCAATTATTTTTCCATTACTTTTTGTGTTTGTTCATTTCACATCAACAAAAGTAATTTCCCATACTTTATCCTTTGACTTTTGAAAATAGACAAAATTTTCGGACTTTAAAAAGTATATTTACGGACCAAAATCTGGACAAGGGAGTACATTAAATATGATAAATCTAATTATTTTCAATTTATATAAAAATGGTACTCGTATATTTCAATTTTGGGTGCTATTTATACAATTACTCAAAAAGTATATATGGGCACAAGTGAGATTTTTCAATTTTGAGTGAGGGCACGTGACCCCACGTAAGAGGGGATGCTGCTGTCCAGTTTGTGCGCAGCACCATGTTGTGCACATCTGGGTTGTCCGTTGCTCAGATGTAAAGATGCCGATGTGAAATCTAGGCCGTCCATCGCTCGGATGGACGGCCCAGATGTGTACAGCACCCTCCTGTGCATGGGGCTGCACAACAACAATCACAGGTCGACCCCAAGTGCCCCCATGTGAGTCCGCCCCTGACGGGGGTATGATTATAAATCCACAAAAGAGTCCCACTAGATGGATGAACAGGAAGTATCACGGTTGTTATTTGTTGGGATAAGGATTTACTCCTATTTCTCGTGTTCTTAATTACTGCTACTCCCTCCGTCCCGGAAAGTTAGACACTTTCACTATTCCAGCCCTACGAAAAAATTGTCTATATCTTTGAATCCGTAATGTTTTATATAAGCAATATGGATCACGTTTGATAGATTTCAATTAGTTCTTTTAAACAAAGTTTTGAAAATCACATAAAACATTATGAATTAAAAAATATATGCAATTTAGAAATGACACGCAGTCCCAAAAGTATCTAACTTTAGGGGACGGAGGGAGTATTACAGAGTCTTTCCATTATATTGAAGAATTAAAGTTCCGTATAGCATCTTGAGTTCTTATTACAGACGTGTTTTTGTAAAGATGCATGTGATTCATTAATTTACCCCCCCCCCCCCCCCCCAAAAAAAAAAAAAAAAACATGAAGATGCATGTACTTGCTTTTTAGAAGTTAAATCATCATACGAGCTAGGGAAAAGAGATAATTAAACTTGACTAATTAAATTAATGAGTCAAATGCTAATCCTAGATATAGAGGATAGTGGATAAGATTAAGGAGAATAAAATAAAAAAGAGGTGGATTTGGAAATCTTGTATAGAGTTTTCTTCACGTCATACAATGAACTTGCTCAGGTAAAGCTTAGAAGTCCAACGGTATATATTAATCCAAATTAACCCAGTAAAATTGGAGTAACCGAGGGGTTGTTCTTCGATGGATTTTATGAAGATTTGATAAAATCATACCTTTGATTTTATCCATTCTACAAAAGATTCCATAAAATCTCCCATTATTGGTCAAATAGATAAGTTGTTTCCTAAATAGACTCTAATTGGATGGGAAGTGAGTATAATGTTTATTAAGGAAACGGGTGCTCTCTTTGCCTATAAAAGAGCGGTTCGAGTTCCATCAAATTCATGTGATATAATAAACGGCTAGAAAGAAAGGCAAGAGAGAGAAACTCATCTTCCATATAGGGCTTAATGCTCTTGGTAAAATAATTGTTGCTTCAATAAATTATGGGATCGCTCAAGTTCCGCATGAATGGATCCGAGTACATCGTTCTTGATTCTTTAAGTTCCGTTTATTCAAAATTGCCGAACACATCCAGGCCATCCAAAACACAATCAGACGCTCGAAGTACGCACAACATCGTGCACAGTACATTATACAACATTCGGGTTTTATGTGATCCCCATAACTTAATGAAACGGAAATCACTTCTTGTTCACTCCCCAGCTAAATAAATGAAACAAATTTATCGAATTAAATTCTATTGGAAACAGTCGCGAAACACTTTATAAATACAAAAATGATACATTCACTCCCTCTCATTCCTTCCCTCTCACACCCTCTCTCACATGTTGTGTGGGATCCACACACACTTCACACTCCAGTGTGTGTGGATCCCACACAACATGTGAGAGAGGGTGTGAGAGGGAGTGGATGAGAGGGAGTGAATGTATCAGTGTTCTTATAAATATGGATGACCTGATAAAAACCATGATTCTATGGGTACCAATCGGAGTGCACCAATGGTGCACAGACTAGCGGGAAGGATCTGTTTTAGGGTCTCACACAAGTGATCAGAACCGTTCAATAAATTTTAGAATGATTTTCTGAGGAGTCTAATAAAAAGTCAGGCTGATCGAATACCTGTTATTTCTTAATCCAATGTTTCATTCTGTATTCAGGATTTTGGTTTCTAACTGATACAATGGATCAAGTACTCACAACTATCTAATCAACCTGATTTTTTTGCATGAAAAGCTAAAGAAAAAAAAAATTAAAAGTTTGGTCATTTATGTGTAACTCCGAAATGAGCCTCACACACCAATCTATACCCCATCGGTGCACTCCGATCGATTGGTACCCTTATTCGAAGTGTGACGAAAAAATAGAAATAACCATATGACAAACCCAAAAGGGAGCAATAGACCAATTTGGACCAAATACGAGGAATCCAAGTATAATAATTAGTGCACTCGTCCCTTTGGGGACATCCGATAAAATTGAAACGAAACAGAGAAGCAGTGCACTGTCAGTTTTTTAAGCACGTGGTATCTTTCCTGCTATCAAATGTTAAAAGATAGGACAAAGTGCTATTAGTAGCTACTACTGTAGCTTTCAAGCTTGTGTCCAAATAAGCCTACGGGTTCATGCACCATTGCCAAAATGGGTTCCCAATCAATGGATCTATTGCCAATAAATGTAGTAATCACTTCATATGTACATCAACCCCAAAATTTGGTCCAACTTGTTAAAATTTCAACTCAAAATACTTATCGTCATGATGTTTATATTCTGATCTTACTTCTTTCCAACATCTGTGTAGATCCCAAAAAAAAGAGAGCGCGGTTTTGTTGTGATAGTTATTAAGTTTTATAACGTATTAGCTTCGAAACAGAAACGGATAGCTAAAAAAAATTTGCCTAAAGTATGACACAAAGCGGGCGAATAAGAAAAATTACCTCAAGTTCAATTAACGGATAATTAAGTTGTAAAATGACTTTTGAGTGCAAAATAAGAAAAATATCATACTGCATGCTTTTACGTACGTAATATTTTGGACACATGACAGAAATTCTGCAACCATCCCTGAAGTATGAAACTTTGGAACAATTGATTTTATAACTTGATTATAGAATATAAGATAGCTAATTAAGCTGGATGAGTAATTTGGAGTAATTTGGTTAGCATAAAGTTTTGTGGGTGGGACCCAATTACACGTGGTGGGACAGTATATAAAGTTAGTTACCCAAGAAATGACCATATACTATGAATGTGTAATGGGGGGAACATCTTCAAATGTCACGCATGTCTATATTAAATTTACATGAAGCTTTTAGGTGCGGTGGGCCATGTTAACCCAAAAGTGGCCAATAGTCAAGAATCACTCTTTGGCACGTGGTCTTTCTTCATTTTTGTGTGCATTTTTAGACATTTTGGCCTTGCATTATACAACTATTTTTCTCCTTTGCAAGATTTTTTTCGTAACTTAGAAATTTCAGATTATGCACAACTCGATTAATTTTTTAAGGGTTATAATGCACTATCCGCTAGTGGCCGGGCAATCAAAGTCAGGACAAAGCCTCATGTGGATTGGCTCTATAAGAATTAGTAGTACTTGATTTTCAATCCAATAGGAAAAGGTACGGTAAAACTTAAAAAATCTCCAATTGAATATGGGGCAGGTATGATTTTATGATACTCACCCCATATACCCGCCCCGCCCCATTCCAAATTGTATGATATTTTTATTGGTATGTATGCGGTGTATATGCACTTAAATGCTTAATAAAAGTTCATGACAGTGTTTGTTAAAATTTTGTATAATCTTTGTGGACTCAATTTGTTTGTAACCTTCTATTCTGTATTGTTTTAAATGGTAGTTTTTGTTTAAGAAACAAAAATTATTTTTGTTCAGATCTTATCATTATTTCTTCTTTAAGTAGTTTGGATATAGATTTACCCGAATATACCTGATCTCCAATAGGAGGCGGGTTTCGGGTATGGTGGATTATCCACTATCCCTTCTACGTATGGAGGTGAGGACAGGAAAGCAATTTCCAATTGGGGATCAGAGTGGATTAGGGTCTCCCGACCCATACCCAAACTGTTGCCAACCTTAAATGCCTGGAAGGAGCTAGAGTCAGCCCTGAGCTCAAGCTCAAGATGCAGTCGCTTTAGGCTTCTGAAAATTTACAAATTTGAGGGCCCCTTCCACTTTGATACCGCTTATAATAGTTCAACAAAAAAAAAAGGACCACGTCTGTAATCTTCATTTTAAGCCTCTGAAAAATCATGGCTGCCTGGAAGGAGCAAACTTCTAATATCACTGGCCTGCCAAGTGATTTCACTTTCGCCTGCTTATCCCAATTCGGTACTCCACATTGATGTAATTTACTTGTTTTTCTAATGAAAGAAAATGCTAAATCTTGCATACTGTTTACAACTTGGACCTGGGTAATAAAAATCTCATATGCTTTGGGCATTGTGGCCGGTCTCTCGGACAGGGATGTGTAAAGGTGCAACGGGCTAGGGGAGGGATTGTAGGAATTACTTTGAGATAAGCGTAGGTTGGTCCGGGAATTTTGCATTACCAAAAACTCCCGAACTCCCTTAACTACAAAAAATTCAAGCATTTGGACACCTCAAATGTCACATTGTAATCCTTTTCACCCTGTCCAAAGGGGGAATTGGAAAAACTTATACAGTTGAAGGGTATAGTTATAAATATGGTTCCGTTACCGAGGGTCTAAGAGATATTTATAGACAATGAAGGGATTGTTCGTGTAATTTCGAATTCAAGCACACATTAGATGATTTGTCCTCATCAAGAGTGAAGACTATTCTTCTCATTCCTTTCTTTTGGGAAGACTTGATTCGCACATTTCTTTTTTCATTTTTTCCCTTTAATTTCCCTGAACTTTAAATGATGTGAGAATAATGTGGACAGGAATAGAAAAGGGGCCTGAATCTGGGCCGTTTGCAGAAAAAGACCGGTCTTGTTGATGTAACATGCATTTGGAGTATTCTGTTCATTACCTGAGCCCCAAGGGCATCCTCTCCGCCGATTTACTCACCGCACAATTGATCAGATTTTAATTTTTATAGTCAGACTGTAAAAAAATAATTTATTGCATATTTTCTAATCCGGACGTAGATGATCTATCATGGACTAGAGAGGGAATAAGTCAATATATGTAAAAACTGGCCCGAACAACCATGACTGTCAAAAAAAAAAAAAAAATTTTGCATGCGATTGCGGGTTGCTAAATGCTAACCACACAAAACTTTCTATTTGACCCTGGAAATTTGTGTCATAATCACAATAACCATAGGGTTATTTTGTTCATATTCTAGATAGGACACCATTGTTCAACTTATTCCGGATAGGGGTCAAATTCAAAGCTCCATTAATTTGGACTATATCGGTCTTTTAGTTTGACCAACATAACTATGCATAATCTCAAAGGTATTTGATCAAGTGAGAATGAGAAATCAATATGGGGTTGTCCTCCACAGGGTCATATGTTCAAATTCTACGGAAGCCAAATATTCTAAACCTTGGGGCCGTTGGAGGGTTTGTCGGGTCGCTAACGTAAGGACCCCGAAATTAGTCGAAGCGCATGCACAATCCCCGAACATCCAGTAATAAAAAAAAAAAGCTTCCTTCTATTATTGTGCATTTCCCGATCCGATGGAAGTGATTTCGAGCAGGAGTTAGGCAGCTAAAAGCCATGGTTCCATGATCACCAGACTGATATATAGATGATCCTCTTTTAGATAAACGAACTTTAATCGAATGGATCATTAGTCGATCTAGAGTAACTTGATTCTCTTAAACATTATATGTTGAATGAGCTAAGTATTAGCTTAATTTGAAAGTTTAAAGAGCTTAAAATATTATTCAATCCTGATTTGATTACTGCACTCTGTTGTGATAAGAACCCTACAAAGCATTGTTCTAGTCACTGGACTCTAGAGTGCTCAAGTCGAACAATGCTTTAGAAACACTTGAGTATTTTTCGGTAACTAGGCAAATAGCACAAGTGTTTGGATCCTTCGGTCCAAGTTTTGGATTGTACGAGACAGTTTAAATTTTAACTGTTCATGTGAATAATTAATAGTTTGAATTTGCTTAAAAACTCTCACCGAATCATTAATTGAAGCGATTTGACGGTTCCATCCGGTTCAAATTAAGGATGAGAGACACACCCAGGGGTTGCCCAATTGGTTAGGGCAAGTGCTAGGCATTAGGGGTAGTCCTAAATGTCTTGGATTCGATTCGCCACCGGGTGAGCACCGTTGCAGGAAGCGGGGGGCCTGACTGGTGTGACCGCGCTAGTTCCCTCAGAGGCTTGGGTCACGTAGTTGGTCCTTCGTCAATAGGAAAAAAAAAATTAAGGATGAGAGAGGATTTAATTCGATAACACAAACACAAGTAGGATGGTTGACACGGGACAAGGGGTTCCTGATGTGCACCCCATGCACAGCACCTGCTGTTATGGGTGGAAATTTATGACACGGCACGAAGTTAGCGGGTTAGTGTTGCGAATTTCTGACACGAAACACGTATATGACACGGCCTGAGAACACGATTAGTAAATAGGTCAAGTTCGGGTTCAACCCGCACACCCGCACAACTCGAGAATGACACGAATTAACCTGTTCGTCTATTTGTGTCGACACGGTAACCCGAGAATGACACGAATTAACCCGAGAATTAACCTGAATTAACCCGCAAAAACCCGAGAATGACACGAAAAAATTGTGTCAATTCGTATTATATTCGGGTCAAATTTGTCTAAATAGGTCTTGTACAAGTTAAATCGTGTCAACCCGAACACGACACGAATATTAGCAGGTCAGGTTAGGGTTCCGTTTTTCGACACGATTAGTAAAGCAGGTCATTTCGACACGAACCCGATTTAACACGAACTTGATTCGACACAACACGACCCGACGCCCAACCCTACCTGCTGTGCACCATCCGAGTCGTCCGTTGCTCGGATGGACATCCCAGATTTTACCTCGGCACCTTTGCATCCGAATTGTTCTTTGTCGTGCGTGCAAGATGAAATCTGGCAGTCCATCCGAGGAACGGACGGCCTGGATGGTGCACAGCAGCAACCCCAAATCCGTTGACACGTGGATAAACTGCCAATTGGAATGGCTTATTTGGCCCAATGAGCTCAGTTGTCTGACGTCACCTCGATCCAACTTGCAATTTGAGTTGGACCCCGCCACCGTGCGTTATTTGACTCACGTGCTCTAAAACGACGCCCCACCTTCCCAAAAATTAGATATAGGGCCTATATTACCCACAATAAATAAATAAAGATTTTAAATGTTGAAACATCCTCTCTGTCCAAAAACTCTTCCTTTTCACCCTTTTAAATTTAATAATTCCGCTTATTTTATCCAAAATTTCTTTATTTTTTATTCAGTCTTCTCTACAGTCTAGTGTTTACCGAGGTTGAGCTCCTCGACTCATTCATAAAAGAGATGAACTCTTATTGAGCCGAGCCAAGGTAAATAGGTAATTTACATCAAAAGTCTCCTTAAACGAGACAAGCATATATGAACAAGTCAAGCTTGTACGAGTCAAACCGAGCTTTACCAAGTTCATTTACCATACAAGCTTAAAATTCGAACTCGAGCTCGGCTCGATTACTAAACGAGCCGAGCCACTACCTGGTCGCGAGCAGCTCGGTTTAACCCGCAAAAACCCGAGAATGACACGAAAAAATTGTGTTAATTCGTGTTGTATTCGGGTCAAATTTGTCTAAAATAGGTCTTTTACAAGTTAATCGTGTCAACCCGAACACGACCAGGTCGGGTTAGTGTTCCGTTTTTTGACACAATTAATAAAGCAGATCATTTCCACACGAACCCGATTTGACACGAACTCGATTCGACACGAACACAATACAACGGCCACCCCTACTTGCAAAGGGCTATTCGCATGACATTAGTTGTTCAAAAGTGTTTTTAATAGTTGAAATTTCTAAACAAAGACTTTTTTTCGCAAAGAACAATTTCTTTCCGAAAATATCTGTATAAAATTCAGAGAGTAAAATGTAAAAATAATCGGTTCAGATGTAACGACAGAACCCTCTACTGCAGGGGAGGAGCCGAGTCCTTATCTTATAGACTTATACTGTCAAATCCTTCATTTTCTTTGGGTATATAAAGAGGTGTGAGGTCTTCAAAAAAAAAACCCAAGGAATTCAAGTCAAGTCTCATTTCCAATATGGATTCCATTTCGCACCTCACCCAATACCCAACTTCAGAAAACACACCGGAATCTTCCTTGGATTCACCACCACAATCTTTCTCATGGGAAAATCTTCTTTTCCACCACAATAATTCCCTCCCTTTTGATGTCAACGACTCAGAGGAAATGCTCCTTTTCGGAATCCTAGCCGAGGGCGCGTCCTCGGAAACGAATTCCTTCGGCGGAGTTAAGGAGGAGGAAGTCACTTCGATACCGAAACACGAGAAACCCGCAAGGGAAAGGTCTTACCGGGGCGTCCGGAGGCGTCCTTGGGGGAAATTCGCAGCCGAAATCCGGGATTCCACGAGGAAAGGGATTCGGGTTTGGCTCGGGACGTTCGATTCGGCTGAGGCGGCCGCCCTGGCGTACGACCAGGCGGCGTTCTCGATGCGGGGGAACACGGCGGTGCTCAATTTTCCGGCGGAGAGAGTGGTGGAGTCGTTGAAGGAAATGAAGGATGATTTTGAAGGTGGGGGGTCCCCTGTTGTGGCACTAAAGAAGAGGCACTCAATGAGAGAGAGGTCTATTTCCAAAAGAAGTAAAATCAATGAAGATGTAAAAATGGATAATGTGGTAATATTTGAGGATTTGGGGGCTGACTACTTGGAGGAGCTGTTGCGCTCATCTTAGGTTACTTGTTAGTCACATAATCATCCAAAATGTCACGCATTCCCGCTCTCAATCCTCGCTCTCACGGATTTTTTCTTTCCTTGTATAGTTGAAATTTGTGAAATATATCAAGTTCTGGTAGTTATATATTTGATGGTTATCTTTGATAGTTTCTTTAATGTCTTTCATGCGTTTTATGTAAGATTTTGATATAATGTTATAATAAAGAAGTTTCCTTAACTCACCAACCTAGGATTTTCAATTTAAGTTTGAAAAGTAGTATGGTTGGCAGATACGCTTTTGTTACTTTTAGGTTATTTTAATGTCGTAGCGCGATTGTCGGAGACGTTTTTGTTTTTTAATTTCTTAGTCGTTTGGGTTATTATGAAAACGTCTAAATCATGAAATTCAAATGATTGAGTTCTTTTTAACCCAAAATAGGTAACAAGAGAGGCAAAAATAGAAAGTTCGCCATGAGCACTTAAGCTTATTGGGTAAGCAAGCAAAATTGATAAGAACATGATATTGTCACATATGCTTTTTGTCACGGTGATTTTCTTTCAAAGTCGTCGCCTTTACTAGAGATGCTTGTCCCAACTCGCAATATTCTTAGAGCAAATGCAGCAACACTTTTCCAAAAAAGCTAATGAATAGTAAATAATTTTTCATTTTATCTACTCATACATCTATCAATACTTTGATAATATTATTCATTTTACCTTTTTTTAATTAAAATATTACTCCCTCCG
This sequence comes from Gaultheria prostrata, assembly GCA_036023075.1. Classification (NCBI taxonomy): domain Eukaryota; kingdom Viridiplantae; phylum Streptophyta; class Magnoliopsida; order Ericales; family Ericaceae; genus Gaultheria; species Gaultheria prostrata. The sequence continues at coordinate 16,727 of JAXBDA010005619.1, forward strand.
TCCCTTTTTAAGTGATCCATACGGGAATACGTGCAATTTCAAACCTCTAAAAAACATATTTCTCAATCTAATTTTTAAATTTTTTTTACACCAAAATTGCTCATTGAGTACTTTAATTTGGTGCAAAAAAAATTTAAAAACGTTTTACGGAAGTGCCTTTTTTAACGTCTACAAAAATACACGTTTCCCAAACAAATCACTTAAAAAGGGACGGAGGGAGTATTATTTTTGTAGTGCTCCCCATATGTCAAATGGAAAAGGCGGGGAGAGGGAGAGAGACAGAGGAGACAGAGAAGAGAGAGAAAGTGGCGCAGGAGTATAAAACAATAAATTAAAGAGGGGTTTTGCTAGTGAATAGTTCTTCGCTTTCTATGGCCAAGTTCTGTAGCAAATAGAAAATACCAAAGTGGATTCCTATGATGCTGCAGTGGGGATTTTGGGGTTTGGTTATCTATTTTACCTAAATTTATGCAAGTAGAGAGGCTCTTTAGGGATGGCAATTTCCACATATCTAGTGGATACCCGTCCCGCGTAAATGAAGGTAGGGATAACCCAGAATTTTTCCCCACTAGTAGCGGGTATGATATGATATGAAGAAACTTGCTCGGATATAGAGAGGGTATAATTTTGTAATTCCCACCTCCGAATACCTGTACCCGGTTATACATACTACATACACTATATTATATATATACATATATAAATAAGAACACAAGTATAAATCTTGAGTATAGTTATATACATGTGTAAATAATTGCCTCTTTAATTAGCAAATTTTATCAATTACTACCTATCATAGACAACTTAATATTCAAATAATATCACTTGAGATTATATTTCTAAATATAAATGTCAATTTATTTTTATTCTTGACTTCTTTATTATTACTATTTTTTTTTTGTTTGGATACGGGCATATTCGGAGAAACCTCGATCCCCATCGGGTGGTGGGTTTGGTCGCTCTTTATCTAATATCCCCAATGGGGATGGTGGCGAGAATGGTGAAAGACCCTCCAATCGGAGATCGGGTATGGAATAAGGTTTGCCGATCCATACCCTACCCGTTGCCATCCCTAAGCTCTTGTACATGCTCTTATCAAAGAATTTTAAGTCAACTGCCAATTGAAAGTGCCACTATTGGAAAAAAATTACTACCTCCGTTCCTAAATAAATGTTTCATACTCTCACTCTTACCTTTTTTCAAATAAAAAATTAAGTGCTTCCCTATATCATTTTTTGATTTTTTCCCCACCGAATTAAAGTACACGATGAGTAGACACTTAATTTGAAAAATGATACATGGAAGCACTTAATTTTTTGATTTGAAAAATGGCACAACTTTTTATAGTAGACACTTATTTAGAAACGGAGGGAGTAGTAAGTTAACGAAATACTCGGAATAGTAATAACATGATTTTCCATTAACATGTCGGGCCAAAACAAGATTGAAGTAGGCAATGATTTTCGGGTATTATTATTCAATCAAGGGTAGACACATTAATGGAGTTTCGAATCGAAATGAGCGATGCTACAAACAATACTAATTAAATAGTTTACAAGCTACTACACTGAATGTACAAATGACAACGCCATGTAGCATGTTCGCTTCTTCAGCTAACAAGCTTGTACTACCTATCGAAGGAGTCAAGCTTAGTGGGGTGTCCTTCGCGGGGTAACCACTACTCATGAAAAGGTGGTCCGTCACCACAATCTCACTAGAATGCGAGCTGGACAGATGGGGCCCAATACACAATATCTGGTTCACAAGGACTACTTCCCGCAAATTGTATTCGAACTGATGACAATGTACTTGGGGGAGGGGAGTTTTACCCAAACACCGCTTGCCATCTTGGCAACCACCTCCCGTGATAAGTCCAACCTCCATTGTTGGGCAGTTTAAATCAAACATGACAGACATTTTCTTGGGTTGTATGGCGATGACAACCCATGCATGGGCCGCACAGCATGAGTTTCATGACCAAATTCAACAATCAAAATTCAAAGATATGTTATAATGGATCTCTCGGTTTTGACTTGGAGAGGTTCATAGTCCAGTGCGGCCCAATAACGACATTCTGCGTCTTGTCCAACCAAGTATGGGCCGGAATCCATTTTAGAGTTTGGGGCTAACTCTTTTGATTCTTATCCAACCAACCATGGGCCTTGGACTTGAACTGACATTAGTCGTCTACGAGCTAAACAAGGTTATAAAAAAAAGGGTTAAATAAGTATTTCACAGCCAGAGAGATCCCTCCAAAATAGCTGTGCTTTTCAGTGGAAAATAGGAGAAAAAGTTTTAAACTCTCTCGGATCATTACTGTGTGAAAAATGCTACTCATACTGTTAACAATTTAAAATACTATTCGTTATGTAAGTTTTAAACTCTCTCGGATCATTATGTATGAATAAAGCATGCAAGAAAGGTAACTAAATGTCAAATCAGTAATTATTCATAGAATTATAGGTATCCCAAAAAATGAGCAATTAACACGGGAAAATACTAACGTGTGCCCAATATGCATACATTAAGATTGAAATGTGTGAAAAGTCCATAGGAATATGTGAAAGTGTAAAAGGTGTATTGGAATGTGTGTGTGTGTGTTTTTTTTTTGTGGTTAATGTTTGCCCATTGGGCACACATTAGCAAAACCAATTAACACGAAAGAAGACATCCCAAAAAATGAAAAAGGATTTAGAAGAGGGATATAAAAGGAATTAAAATAGAACATTCCTTGCTAAATCTCTTTGCAAAGAGTGTTCTTTTATTAGTTTATATTTGTGATCTTTTGATATCTACGTTTATTAGTTCAGTTATCTTGTACCGTGACATAGAGAATATTTGGCTGAAAGTCATAGAACAGATTGGTACGTACACGTGTAAGTCCACCGGGTGGAACGAGTAAGGAACCGGGTGGAATGAGTAAGGAGATATTATTAATTAGGAATTGATAATAGCACTCCAAAAATTGATGGAGGCACTCCAAGCTGTAAGGGTTTTCCAAAATACTCTTTTGCAAGTTCCAATTTTACTTAGGCACTCCAAAAGTTTTTTACTCTTCCGTAACAAGATATTTTTTACTTCAGGCGCTCCAATTGCTCCGTCTGCTCTATTAACGGAAGAAGAGACGCTCACCCAAACCCTAGCACAACCAAGTTACGGCTGGTATTTTCCTTCCTCCATCTCCCTTCCTTTGTATGTATATGCGTCGTTTGTAGTTTTCCAGCCCCAACTGGTATTTTCCTTCCTCCATCTCCTTTCCTTTGTAGCTATATGTAGTTTATATATTATATTTTCCAATCCCTAGATTGTGGTGGTGTATTGAGTTTGTGAAAATTGATCACCACAATCTGCTGAAAGAATTTAGATTGGAAGATGGACGACCATCTTTTAATTTTATATCTCTTTGTTACATGTGGCTTTAATTATTTCATATCTATTTGTTGCCCGTGGCTTGAAAATATGCGATTGGTATTCCTTGTAAAACTGTAAGGTAAGCAATATTTTACTGAAACGTGTTTAGAATTTAGTATAGCAGCTTGGCATTTTAAATGCCATTCAAAATTTAGTTTGCAGTTAACGGTGGTTTAATTTTCGTTAGGAGTGCCTCAAGTAAATGAGGAGATAATTTAGGGGTGGAGTGCCTCCACTAATATTTATATTTTGAAAAAGGGTAGTTTTGTATCTTCATTAAGTTTTGGAGTGCCTGCATCAAAAAAGGGAGCCCCAAAATCAGCTCACTATTAATTTCCACGAGGGAAATCCAATATACTTTTATACGGCCTGAAAGGGGGCATACAGATTTGACCCTCGATGGTGCTTGGCGTGTAACCAAGATGGGCCGCAAACAAGGCACAATGCTTTATCGTTCCAAAATGATTCACTTTGATTTGTCCTTGATTATTGAGCACATATTTATTTCAAGCAAGTCCTTGTGTTGCACACATACTACTTGACCCTTTTATATTTTTAAGGTGAAAAGCAAGTTGGTGGTGGCTAGAATTGGAGTATTCGGAGAATAAGCTGTGAAAAGCAAGTTGGTGGTTGCTAGAATTGGAGTATTCGGAGAATTAGCTTTAAAAACTATATTGAAGAAGTTATTGCCATTTTGAGGTTTTTAGAGCGAATGTAATTTCTGGTGCTTTGTGGTATAATTTTGAGGATATTAATTAGAAAGAAAGATTTTTTATTTTTGAGGTGTTGGAAAATGTGGGTCGTTACAGCTATGGTTTTATTGGTTATTGTAAATGGTTGAATTTTTCTATAACTCTCTATTGAATTTGGCTAAATAGAAAATCTTGGAAGCTTATTAGGAAAAATGACTTCTCGGATGTGTGGTGGGGAGGATATGACTTCTCGGATGAGTGGTGGGGAGGATAGTGAACTTTATTTGAGATCAAAGTGTGTGGTATTGTGCATGCAAGGCAATTTGTAAATTGTTTGTTCATTTTGAGTCTATCAAGGAAATGATTCCTGATTGTTCTGAATTTTCTGAAGTTTTATGTGTTTTATTTTGTGCATGCAATAGGTAAAAATTAGTAAATTTTTTGTGCTTTATTCATTTATTCAAGTTAACTAGCTAGGTCAATCAATATGGTTGGACTATTTTATTTTATTTTTTGCATAGTTGGAATCATTGGATAGGGGGTTAAGATATTACGCGAAAGCCCAATATTGATTTGGGAGTGTTAATTATTCAAGTCAAGTAAACTATAAAAAATAGAAATGTATGATCAAACTGGATTTCCAATCGAATTTATTTCATTACGTTGATACATATCGATCAACCAGTACTCTTATCAAACCTGATCAATACATACTCAGACTTCAACTGCTCGATATGGCTATGGCAGATGGAGTGAGGGGTAGGGGTGTATACGAGCCAAGCTGGGTTTTGTAGAGCTCGAGCTCGGCTCGTTAAGTAAAGGAGCCGAGCTTTTGCGAACCGAGCCACGAACTAAGCAGCTCGGTTCATTTACACCCCTAAGTGAGGGCAATCGTCTTTGAAATCAAATGGGGAGAGAGATTTTTTTTCCTGGAGAAAAAAAGGAATACATTCAAAATTTAAAAGGAAAAAGAAACCCAATGAGATCGTGGGTATCGTGGAGAAAGAGAAAGAGACTGCGTGATTGATGAGATTCCTTATTTAGTCGCTAGATGAGGCCCATTAGATAAATTCACCGAAAAAATGGGTGGCCTAGATATAATCATCTAAAATAAACTCAAACCGAGATATTAAAATAGAGGGTTGAGATTTATAGATAAGATTCAAAAACTAATCTTCTTTATTATATAGATTCATCAAAAAAAAAAAATTATTAAAAAAAAACCTTATCCAAACACATTTGCTTGTGCTCACAAACGCAAGATTTCTGAGCCCTAGTTATTTGACCCTTTTTGTCGAAAATGGGGTGGGTGATGTGCACTTAGGTGCTATGCACCGTGCTGTGCACCTCTCGGCCGTCCGATTGTGTTTTGGACGGTCATGATGTTTTTTGATTTTGACCGATAAAAGTAAATCAAAATTAAATTAAAATTGCCGAATGCATCCAGGCCATCCAAAACATGATTGGACGGCCGATGAGTGCACAACACAGTGCATAGTACCCAGGTGCACAGCACCCACCCAAGTCCCTTTTTGTCCAACATGGCCAATACCATATTTGCTTGTTTTGCCCGTCGATTTCAAGGATTAATCAAATACATTGTCGGACTTAGTGGAATTGTCCAAAATCGTTCAAAAACCACTTGAGAGTGACACTCAAATCACCCAACAAACACTCATGGCCATCACCTTTGCTGCCATCTCCTCAGATCGCCTCCAAACGGTCGTCGTGACTGCAACCCGCTTCTGCCGCCGCCTCCACCATGCCTTGCTGCTGCATCACCATCAAGAACCGTTGCACCACCGTCGTGATACAACCATTGCCCCTATTAAGAAACCTACGTCGCCGCGACGCCACCATACCTCCTCACTAACGGCCCAAATTTAACCCCTCCTGTTACATCACCTCACTGCAACAACACAACCCCGTTTGCATTTAAAGTACTAGCTTTATCATATCTTAATAATAATTTCACAGCTATGATAAATATATTTATCTGCTTTTAGACTAAAATATGAAATCTAGATTTTGCACTAGAATCCGAAGCTATAATAAAAAATATGTATTCATCTCTATCGCAAGCACACTACAATTGTGGAGAGGACAAGGCTTCTCTGGCCTACCAAACAGTCTAGTCCACAACATAGGTTATGTTGAGTTGAAGCATCCATTTTGTAGGTCCCAGTTGAACGGCCCCCCTGTAGTGAGGGCACTCATCACAGGGTGTAGTGAGCAACGGTGATCATTGGATTCGACAATCAATGAAAGAGTTTTTTTTAATTTAGACCTTTGATTACCGAATCGAACATTACTATTCCTCACTACACCCTGTAGTGAATTTGGCTCACTACAGGGCCCCCGATTCCCAGTTTTGTTTGCAGAAATCAATTTAATACAAAATTCGTACCTGTTGAATTATATCACATTTTCTTGGAAAAATAATATGCAACTTTAAAATCATATTTTCCAATAAATCATACGACTAACGTACACGATGAATTTGATTTTTACTACTAATTAATACTTTTGATTGGTTCTCCATTCGCACAAAGTTACCTTTCGGCTCAAGATGGAAAAAAAAATTGAAGTTCAGCAACATACGACACATATACTTGGATACAAATCCTCACACAAATGTGTTCGAAAATCTCCGTTGAACACTGGTATGTCCGGATTTGTGTTCGAATGCCATATCCATAACATTAGTGGTAGGGAAGAGGGGCAAATTAATTCAACTATCCTGAGCCAGGCAAAACGCCTTCGAACATTTGTTAGAATCAGTTGAATTGTACCACTACGTACAACCTTGTATCTGACTTTAATGTCCCAGGTGTTGTGACCTGGAAATAGGACCAAAACATTGGTGATCCATTGCAATCCGAAATCAGGTTGTCATATGTTCTTTGACACAGAAATTTCCAATTTT